>JZKD02S2047823.1:279250-293922 GCA_000966675.3 Picea glauca
TTTAAGTCTATTAATACATTCGTAATCTTTCTTCAAGTGATCGTCAACATTATACAGAATATGGACAATAAAAGTAAAGAGCATCAGTCACACATAAGGTATACACAGAGATAGATTTTCATGAGGAAACCCATGAAGGGAGAAAACCTCTTCTTCTTCGAAATGATAGGCAGTCTTTTAAGTTCTGTACATCATCTATAATTGAGCACCAACTCAATGTGAGGCTGCTACCTATGTTTTACAAGCTACAACTTGTTTGAGAGCACCAACTCTTTGGTTTCTCTAGCACCCACTAGAAGGAATCACCAACTCCCTTATTGTTCCAGCACAAACTGGATGGAAGCACCAACTTCTAGTTACAAAGGCTCCAACCTATATAACGGAGAACACTTGTTCTCCCTTGCACCACCCTACCACCCTGGTTTCTCTGGCTGCAACCAGATGGAAGCTACAACTCCCCATGTTCAAGCTCCCACTTGAACCTCTGAGGACAATAGTCCTCCGTAGCACCTCCCAACCACCCTGGAATATAAATAAATAATTAAAAAACCAACTACACATATAAATCGATTCTTACCACTTCTTCTCAGTTCTGTAAATTTGGTCTTCTTCTAACTATTCTGCAATTCTTCTCTTCCTTTGTTTGTTCTGCAACTCTTCTTTGCTTCAAATTTTTCTGTCATTCTGCTCTTCTTCAACTTATTCTGTCATTCTTCTCTGCTTCAACTTGTTTTTTCATTCCGCTCTTCTTCAAGTCTTTTCCTCATCTGTTACTCTTCTCAGAGATTTATCTCACACTGTGCATATTTTCAGTCTGACACTGTGCATATTTTCAGTCTCACACTGTGCATATTTTTTGATCTCACACTGCACATCCTATGATTTCCCCTTTCTTACTGTTTAATTCATTTTTCGTTCCGAACAACCAACCTCACATATTCTGTCTCATTTTCTTTTATGCACCACACCCACAACAGTTACTCTTCGCATCTTCTTAGGCAAAAGAAAAAACCGTCTGAGCAATTGAAATGCCAATCGATCAGGAGTCATGAATCAGTTTCGCTAACAGATTCGTAACTGATAAATTAACTGTGAGAGAGAACAGTAGCCCTCTGATCATATTCAAGTTTATATGCACCATTGGATGGACTTTATTAATCTTTCCTTTAAATCCGGTTTCGACATTTCGACATTCCTGTGGCCAAGTGTCTCGACACTTCATATCCCGATCTCCAAAACTTCGATACAGAGATTTTTTGCGCTAGCTCCTTCCTCAATATGACCAAGGCCATGACCAAGCAATTATGCATAAAGTGCTTTTCGTGAATTTGTATTTCATGAGTTTGGAGATGAGGCATCTCGACTCTCCAAGTCGCGATCCCTGAAACCCTGAGATGGAGAAGAGATCAACGATCCAAGATTTCGATGAATCTACAGTCCAGATCTCATCATGAATTTGCATCTCACGATTCCTTCGATGGAGGTCCTTGTCACTCCAAGTTGCGATGGGAGAAACTCTGAAATGAAGCTTAAATCAACGGTCCACGATCTCGATGAATCTATGGTTGCAATTAAATCACGATTTAGCATATGATGATTTCAGTGGTCATATTTCTTACCTCTCCAAGTTGCGAGTCGTGAAACTCCGAAATGGAGTCGATGGTCCAGATCACACCTTGATCTGACAGCTGCGATTAAATCGTGATTTCACATATCGCAATTTCAATGGTCATATTTCTTGCCTCTTCAAGTCGTGAGTCGCGAAACTCCGAAATGGAATCGACGGTCTAGATCACACCTTGATCTGATGGCTGTGATTAAATCATGATTTTTCATATCATGATTTCAATGGTCATGTTTCTTGCCTCTCCAAGTCACCAGTCACGAAACTATGAAATGGAGTCGATAGTCCAAATCACACCTTGATCTGACGGCTGCGATTAAATTGTGATTTCGCATATCACGATTTTAGTGGTTATATTTCTTTCCTCTCCAAGTCGTGAGTCGCGAAACTCCAAAATGGAGTCTCGGATCAACAGTCCCGATCAACACTTGATCTGACGGTCATCGAGAATTGTAAATGGGATCCAATGATCAGAAATGTTGCTTCTCCTCCCGAGCAATCCTGATCAACACTTGATCTGATGGTCATCGGTAATTGTAAATGGGATCCAATGATAAAAAATGCTACTTCTCCTCCTAAGCTTACTTTTTTCTGCTTACTCTAATCTTGCCATGAATGATATACCAACAATCCTCTGCACTATCTCTTCTGAGCTTATTCGAATCTTCTCTGCAGCGTCTTCTCATAATGCCCATCTATTTCATACTTTATGTACTCATGCCATCTTCACTGTTGTACTTGCCATCAATGAAAAGTATATAAGCATGTGCTATCTATTAAATATTTTCCAACAGGGGGGTGAATCAGTGTAGGGCTCTTTTTAAAATTCCCTTCACAAAAATCCTTAGTTAGCAATGACCATTTACTCATCACTTATTACTGTCATTTATAACTAGTTGTATGTGAACATATATCAACAACAGATAACACCAACATATATCATCAATAAGACATCACCACAAAGAACACAAGATGTATGTACAATTTTATTTTTATTATGGACTACAATCCTTGGGTTTATCGGCAACAACTAAATAGAGTTGCAACTCCACAAGAGCACCATCTTTGCAATGCAAGACTCAACTTACACAACTCAACACCAACTGAGATGAGGATTCAATCCTCAACAAATACCAATCTGTCAATAGGTATGTGACCTTTCAGTAGTGCAACACGTGTATGTACGCTCCCTACCAGTACTACAGCCCGCATATGTACACGGCTAATCTGCACTGCAACCTACATACTCCTTCCGATCAACTAGGATTTTCTCTCCTTGGAAACTTATATTCTTTGAAAACTTTAGTCACATCCACTTCGGTCTTTCACTGTCCAGTCTGTACCATAACCAATCACAACACATCTATGATTTCCAACAACTTACTCATGCTCCTCAACCATATAATATGAATGTTACTCAATCATAAGTAGCCAGTATACTATGGCAACCATATCAGTACTGAAACATAAGAGTCTTGCTCACTCTATCAATCAACCAACATAACCATATCACAAAAACCATACCAAGAATTCCCTAAGCATTCACCATACAATAAGCAAGAGTATACATCAAGACAACTATGTAACCATACCAGACTTTCTATGGAAGATCTGAGCCCATAGAATGAAAATTTGGGAACTTTCTTCGGACTTCAAGAGCCTAGCACCAGCTCACACTCAAGCCTCCATGACTTTCTTCAATTGTACGTGCTCTGACCTCCTTCAGACCATGTGTGTATGCGCCTTGCCTCACTGTATCCCGTGTATGTACGTGGTCTGGCCCACTGCTTCTCGTGTACTCCATCAGAAACTAGGGTTTATGAACTTTCAAAAATTTCATCGTCAATATCTCAGACTTACGAAAACTTTGATGCGCCCATGAGATTCTCCAATCACTCTCTTCCTCATAATAGATCTTCAATGTATGCTCAAGAGATATATCTTTACAAGAGACCCTTGCCTCTTATTTATACTCTCCAAGTAGCTTCCTTAGAAGAATCCACTAGGCCACTTTGTCCACATATCCACTTTATACACATAATTATTTTTCCACATGGCTACCTTTATCCATGTTTATCCACATAGCCACTTTGTTCACATGGCCACTTCTCCATTTAACCCACTTTCCTTATTTTAGGGTTAAGCCATTTATAACCACTTTCCATAATTTGAAAGTTCTCCATTATCTTTATTTTTTAAGTAATCCTCTTTGACTTCATCATTTCACTTTATTATTTAAATAATTTCTTCTTCGTAAAAACTTTGACTTCTTTGAATTTTTGGGGCTTCTAGCCAACACATGAGGGTCCTCCAAATTCATAAGGCTGTAACTCTCAAACAGTGAGGAGTTATGTGATATTCCACATACCACCAGAAATGGCATGACAAGCATTATCCATATAGGATAGTTTTAATGACAAATTCATTGATCTTCATCTCATTATTCCACAATTAAGCATGGGTTCTCTAACCATACTTCTAGGATGACTCAACCACAAAGTGTCTTCCCATGAGGGATCTCACCATAAGGGGACCACTTTGGAGTTCATCCATTTGTGCACCCATGACAATATATCATTATGACATTGTCCCTTTGTCATTGATTTTATGCATGACCACATGATCCAACAATCAATACATGAATGCATCAAACCATCAATGACAACATTCAATTCATCTTCATCTATGAATCATTTATCAATAACTTCACCTGACATCAATTCATTTAGAACAATGAAATTACATACTTAATCAATATACTATGACAAGACATTGTTCCTTT
The DNA here is from genome assembly GCA_000966675.3 of Picea glauca. Lineage (NCBI taxonomy): Eukaryota > Viridiplantae > Streptophyta > Pinopsida > Pinales > Pinaceae > Picea > Picea glauca. The sequence continues at coordinate 283,657 of JZKD02S2047823.1, forward strand.
GACATCAATCCTTTGACATCAATTCTTTAACATCAATCATTTTGACATCAATCCTTTGACATCAATGACAACATGATCCAACACCATCATAGTGGTGGTGGACAAATCGATAAATTATACACCTTTCTTTCATGTGAATACTAAACATGAGGAAGTAAAAATTGTAAATATATACGTGAAAGAAGTTTCCAGGATACATGAGGTGCCGAAGGAAATAGTTTCAAACAAATATCCAAAATTCACATCCAGGTTTTGGAAAGGTTTGTTCAAAGGATTTGGGATGAATTTAAATCTCATTACAATGTATCGCCCAAAGTCAGATGGGAAAATAGAGAGGACCAACATAATCATTGAGGACATGCTCATAATTTATGTGATGGACCAACCATCAAAGTGGGATGATTATATCCACTTAGTGGAATTTTATTACAATAATGGATATCAGGCCCCACTAAAAATGAGGCCATTTGAAGTAGTGTATGGTAGAAAATGTAACACATGAGTGAGATAGGATAACCCAATAGAAAGAGTTTTTATTAAGCCAGATTTCCTTAAAGAAATGGAAGAGTAGATGATAAATATTAGGTATAATTTAAAAGTTTCCCAGGATAGGAAGCTTAGTTATTTCAGCAAAGGGAAATTATGCAAGGATGGAAAATCTGGACTAGGGTTGAGGAATCTCTTTCTTATTCTCTTGGCAAGGAAGAGCACACCGTACATGTAGGAGAGAGAGGAAACTATAGAAGGAAGATATTGTACGAGTGGAGAGATTAGTACAAAGTGTCCATACAAGTTTTTGTACATGTACATGTGTTTCAGTGGGAACAGTCATGTACATACGCAGGTTGCTATGGCAACAATTGTGTATGTATGTGAGTTATTGTGAGAAAAATGATGTTTATCTGTATAAATTCTTCTGGGAAAGAGAAGTTCTATACAAAATCATGTCAGGTGACCTCAACAGCTCATACAGGTGATATGTAGCATATTTTTGGGTAGTGAAGATTTCCAGGAGTATTGTTGAGGTTTGGGTTTTTGTTTTATATGGTTATTGGAGAAAAAGTTTGTCCTCAGATTTTTGGTGATATTTTTATTGGATGAGACGACAAGGTTTTCCTTAGATTTGGTAATATTGTACTGGTTGGGAGGGATGGTTTTTCTCTCATAATTTTGAAAGTTAACAAGGTTACATGATAGAAATATTATGTCTCATATGTGTTGATGATTCATCTTTGATATTTTTTGTTTTCAATGCATATCTTTTCAATCAATAATTTTTGGTGTATAATTGTTTAGTGATAATATCTAGGGTGTTACTATTGGTTCACTAGGAAACAATTTTCATATCTGAAAATTGGTCACATAAGGTTGTATGTGAAAATTCACATGGTTTCAGAGCTTGGGATTTAAAGAGAATGGGATCATCTTTGAGACACATAGTTTTTATAGTTGGTTTCATATTTCTTTTTTTTGTCTCGGTAGGTCAAGATCGCGAACAATTTGAAGATTGAGGATAGGTTGAAAGGGGAAACCAAATTTTGGGCTTGGAAAGAAAGGGTTCTCCTTTTGTTGGAAGAGAATGACCTCAAGAAGTATGTTGAGGGTGTGGTTGTAGCACCCACTGGTCTACGGGATTTGGCAACTCATAGTAAGAGGGAAGTGAAGGCCAAGCGAGTGTTGTTAGAATCCATGAAGGATAAATTGATTCCTCACATTGATGAGAATACATATACCAAGGAGATGTATGATGCTCTGGTAGGACTATACTAGAATGAGAATATAGGTAGAAAGTTGAATTTGAAACATCAACTTCAATTTGTCAAGATATCCTGTGAGGACACAATTACAAACTATCTTATGAACATTACTCAAATACGATATCATCTTACAATTATTAGTGATATGATGGAGAATGTTTATTTAGTAAATGTGGCATTGAGAGGTCTTCCCGGGTCTTGGAAACCATCCGTTCAGGAGATCTTTGCATGATAGAAGTTACCATAATTTTATAGACTATGGATAGATTGTGTTAAGGAGGACACTTGGTTGATGTCCAAGGATGATATGGATGATACAATGAAGAGTAGCATTGATGAGAAACTAGACCTTACATATCGCACTAGGAAAGGAAGAAGAGGTTCTCTAGGCAGGAGAGGTTCTTTTGGGAGAAGGGATTCTCCTGAAATAGAAGCATATATAGATTTGAGATGGAAGAAGGATCTTAGTAAGATTGGATGGTATAAGTGCCATGAATTTTTTCATTATGCTTCATAGTTTCTACATCAAAGGGGAAGAGGAAGAAGGAAAAAAACATTGAAAACTGAGGTTGATGAGGTTGCAGACAATTTCCAGAAAGAGATCTTGTTGATATCAACCATTTTAGGTACAGTCTCCAACAGGGGGACATGGTTGGTGGATAGAAGATCATATTTCCATATGGCAAGTTCCAGAGAGTTGTTTGACAAATTTATAGAGATTGGCTCAGATTTGGTTGTAGAGATTGCTATGGGAACCAGGCATGCAGTTTGAGGATCCAACACGATATCATTTCAGATGGATTCAGGTGAGGTACTAAGGCTGTCAAATCTGTTATGGGTGCCCAAACTCAAGAGGCATGTTCTCACATTCTCATATATTGAGAAGAATGGGTACCATACATTGTTTTGAGATGGGAAAGTGTTGTTTGTGCCCATACAATCTAGTTTCATATCAATGATGATTATTATAGTTAGGGAGGGAAACCTATATAGGCTGAGGGGCCATCCTATGTGTTTTGTGACTAGCAGGAACAAAGAGATAGAGGAGGAGGAGCAGGTAGCTCCACCAATTGTGAGGAAGGTGGCCCCACCAGTAGCACATGTTTATAGGGAGTAGGTAGCTCCACTGGTGGTAAGGTAGGTGGCCCCACCAGTAGCACAAATTCAGAGGGAGTAGGTAGCTCCACCAATGATGAGGCAGGTAGACCCATCAGTAGTTACAAATTAGAGGGATCCAAATTTCAGGGGGAGTCATCCCTCAGGATCCAGTAGTGAGGAGAAACCTCCCATGAATATTCATAGGATATTAGACTTGAGAGGAGGTCGGTAGGTTCAGAGAGAGAAAATGGTTTGATAGGATTTCGAGACTCAGTGGGAGTCAGGTATCAGAGGGAGAATGAATAATCAGAGGGAGCTATATCTTATAGAGAGTTAATTGGCTTAGAGGGAGAGTCTTACATTTAGAGTGAATTCCCCCTCAGGTTCAGGTGGGAGAGAGACATCTTGTAGGACTGATAGATAGGTATCATGGGTTGAGGAGGCCAGATATGAGGTACATAGGAAGGAGGATTCTGGGAGATCTGTTCCTTCCATGGAGGATCCAAATGATTCAACAAGATTTTATTTAGTGACTGAGGATGTGACTAGTCAGACAGATTGAACAACGACATTTTCTCTAGTGATTGAGGATGCAACCAATAAAATAGATTGGATAGTAGGACTTTTTCTGGTGATAGAATTCTCAGACCCATTTGTTACAGTGACAGAGCAGGTAGCTAGTCTAGAGGATTGGAGTGCAGATGATGTAGAAAACCCATTTTCTTTGGTTACAAAGGGAGAAACTAGCCAGGAGGATTGGATTACAGATGAGTAAGAAAACCCAGTATGGGAGAGAGAGAGAGAGATACTTCTAGTACTATAGGTACATCTAGATGACTATTGATGGGATACCTCCCTCACTAAGAGAGAGTGTTGATTTTGTAGCTTCGAGACATATTCCCACAATAGGGAAAGGTGTCATTCATGTGAGAATTTTCATTGGCACTAGATCAGTCTTTCGTTTCACCGAAATCATCCTTGGAATGAGGCTATAAGGGCCTCATAGGAAATTTAATGGTATTTATGGGCTTTTGATGGGGTGGTGTTGACGTTCGAATCTATTAATACTAAAACAAAAACCTCACAAGGATATTAATCTCCCTTCATTTTTATAGAGGTGGTACTCCTCTTCTGTTGAAGAATATATCTGTGATATCTTGGAATAAGGAGAATGATAAATAACAAACCCTAGATATTTATTGCCTGGAATTATGAAATGATATGGTTCTTCAATAACCTAATATAATATTTATGTGCAAGAAGAAGTCTTTTAACCATAAAAATATTGGAGTGTTTCAATATCATAATATCTTTGAGCTCAACATCAAATATATAACCTTCTTAATCACTTGCAAATACATTCATATCTTCTTCACAAGAAATAAGAGAGAATAATTTGATTATCTCATAGAATTTTAAAAGAGTATTACTATCAATATAAAAAAGAGATTTTGATATGTCAATTTCAAATAACTTATACTCAAAACTCAAAATTACAAGACACAATCGAAATCGACCTAGAAGTAATTCTTTGTGGAGTCTTATTCATGAAAGATGTTCTTCATTACAAAATCTTTGACAATCATACACATAGTTATAAATAATCCATGATCATATAATAAAATTATTTTGAATAATACAAGAAGAACACTCAAGAACTCAGTCTTGTTCCCAATTCAGAGATTCAAGCATAAAGTTATGAGAAATGGTGTAGAAGAAGAAAAAGAGTGGAGAAGATGGAGATTTTTCTTTGTTGATTAGAAAATTTTCTACATATCGATGGTTGTAATTTTTTCTTCTGATCTTCTTCCCCTTCCATTTTGAATAATGGAATCCTTGATGAAGCTCTTTCTTTCCTTTTAAGAACTAGTTCTTCTAACTACTTGAGTAGTTAGGGTTTTTTCCTTTTTGAATTTCCTGTGAAATTATTTTATTGAAACATTCACTTTAATTCATGCCTCATTTAAGTATTTTAAATAATTTTACGTCATTAACATTCAAATTTTTAAAATGGGTCCCTTTCCTTTCTTAATAAAAGTTTTTAAATAAACTTTTATTTTCAAAAATTAAATTAATTTCCCTTTTAAAAGAGGAGGACTACATTTTAATTTTTTGGCAGTGATAATTAAATTTTCAACCATTTAAATCACTTCATCTATGATCTTCATCTTCTTATATTTCCAAAGATATAAATTTTTTCCAAATACGAGTCTCAGATCTCAAGATATGACCGCGTGAAGTTAAGTTGTCAACCAGATCCATTAAAAACGAATTTGATTGATATTTGAATTTGTTGGAAAGATATGTCCAATTTCAGCCCCTAAAAATTGTACCGTCATTATATTTTTTTAAATACCTTTCCAATAGTATAAAATTTGGGCAATTGCGTCACCCAGAGCTTAAGTTATGGCCTCTACAAGATCGTGACTCAACCATCATCGATTAAGTTCATGGGAAAATGTGGGCCCTTGGATTGAATTTTGTTAAAATTTCAACTTTTTCTTCATGATTGTTATCCCACATGCATTGGAATACTTGAAATCTTAATGGTCTATAATACATAATGGAATACATAATTAGTAAGAATTAAATGAAACTATGAAGCTTGATAGGTTGACCCTTTATGAGATTAAATAATAATTAATATTTTATCAAACCAATCATCTTCCACCTATGCCCCATCATTGATGAGTCACTAGCCACATCAACATGAGGAATCAATCCATATATCACCACATGTCATCACCTCACATGTCAATAATATTCCATGTGTAACTAATAAGAATATTCCATGTGTATCAATAAGAATATGCAACGTGTCTCAATAAGAATATGCCATGTGTCTCCCTCCATGAGATGCCATGTGTAAGTATGTCATTGGTTAATAAAAATGCCATGTCAACCAATCGTGGGATGACACTTTTCATCTCTTCATAGGTTTTCATGTGGAACAATCTTATTTGTTAGTATTTTATATACTTAAAATAAGGTTTGGGTATATGGTTAAATTGGAAAGTGAACGAGAGGGTATCAATTTTCAATGTATAATTTCCAAAAAAAAAAATATAAGAGCATGTACTACATAGAATGTAGCATATCCGCCCACCATTTTAGAAAACAATATTTTTTATTATTCTTTGAATCCAACCAATCAATATTTAAATCACATTTTATACACTTTTTTGTTCCCATCAACCTTTTTCAAATTCCCTTTTGAAGAGGAGACATCTATGAGGATCCCACATATTTTTTATAATTTTTTGGCTTTGTAGTTATTATGCTATTGATTTTTCTTCTAGTGCATATGGAACTATTGAAAAATATGTTAAGTATAGGTTTTAAAAGAAAACAAATGAAAAATTTAATATGAAATAGATACTTTGAAAATTATATGGAGTCGGATATAGGATTTAATGATGAATCCACTGGCATCAACTTTGCCACCTAAGTTGAAAGAGATGAAGGGGTTTAACCCTCTAGATGTTATAGCCACAAAAAATTGTGTAGCAAGGGATTTATATTTATGGATTTTAAACCCTTTATCGAGAAATTTAACTTAGTCAATGGTTTTTATAAATATTTATTAAGGGATTAAGGAGGATTTTCAAAATATCTCAATCAAGGGTGAATTAAACCCTCAATTGAGGTCCTTATGGATTAATAAAATTAACTCACTTGAGCTAAAGGCCTTCATGGATAATTCAAAATGGACCTCATTAGAGCTTTACATCTTATTCAAGGGCTTACATAACACATCAATTTATATCTATAGCTTGATCAAGGGTTCATTTAACTCAATATAACACCTTGATTGAGGGTTTGTTGTGTCTGTGAAGAACCCCTGATCGATGGATTATTTAATCCCTCAATCGAGGTCTTAATATGTCAATCAAGCGATTAAAATTACCTCAATTAAGGGTATGAAAAACATTTTTTTCATTCTCTCCTTTGCCAAAAAGGATTACCCAACTGCATGGATTCACCTATATTAGACTTAAATTTAAGTTTGAGATTAAAATTAAATGTATCATTTCCCAAAACTATATGTGATTTTTTATATTTATGAAACAAAAGATGATTTAATCAACACCTTTCCTCTCATTCTATTATAGAAATTAACAATGGTCATTCTAAATTTCAAATTAAGTTTACACATATCTTTTGTAAAAACCATGTGAAGATATCAGATTTGATTTTTTAAAAATAACATATTTTTATATTCATGAAATAAATACATGGATTAATGAATATAAATTTGTGTTCTATTAATGTATAGAATTTAACAATGCTAACTACAAAATTTTAAATCTATATCCAATAACAATAACCTTATTGGAAACAAGTTATCTACTATTATTGTTAAGAAATTTCTAATTTCTATTACTTCGAATGTCTTTGATGGTGGTTATGTTAAAAGTACATGGTGCTTGACTTGTGTGGACTATTAAACTATATTTCCCACCCTCCCATCATGGTTTGATGATCAACATATTGACTTTATTTTTACACATTAATGAAAAAATGAATGTGACATTTTGTTGAACATTAAAATCCAATGTATTCCTTAAGAAATATTGCTATGTTACATAATCCTTAATGAACATGAGAATGTGACGACCATTGAAGAAGGTAGAAATTCGACATAGGTTAACCAAGATAAGAGTCATAATGCAATATAACCATATTATCAACCTATTAGTGTTAAAATGTAACATAATATTGAAGTCAATCTCTTAATGTCACAATATGATATAAGATTGCAAACACCCATAATATCACATTGTGACATTATGTTGAAGGAAACCTCTTATTATCTCCATGTAACATAATTCTCTTTTCAACCTATTGTTTGTTAGGAAATGAGAAACACTTCCACACTAAACTTAGTAGAAGAGAGGAAGAAACATTGTTTTTAAACAAGAAAGTAAATAACAAATAAAACACACATTACATAGATATTTTACCTTGGAAACCCAAACCTAGAAAACCATCGGGAGAGGGAGGTACCAAAAAATACCCTTCGAGAAGATTCAACCATTTATCTATAGAATATGCATCTATCAGTCCTTCAAATAATGGAATATCAAAATTTACCTATACCTTGAAGGGGGTTGCATGGCTTCTTGATGAAGATGCTTCTCCTCTGGGAAACTGCTGAAGGATCTGTGTAAAGTTGTCCATCATTTCACTCCTTTGTTGTGCAAGAGATTCCCCCAACAACATTTTAAAAGGATCTCCTGCTCCATCATCTTCCTTTTTGTCCCCCATGGGTTGTTGTCGGGCTTGGTGCAAGTGATATTACAAAGGATCGACTAGTTCAAGTCCCAACTTCTTGTACCCAGATCTTGTCGAGGACATGCATGAAGAAAAATAAATGAAGAGTAGATCACTCTGATGCCACTGATCCTAATTTATGAGTAGAAGAAAATGAATAACAGACTGAATACAATAACACAAAGATACATAGAAAAACAACATATATCTAGTGAACAATAACTTCTATTGAATAAATAAATAGGATGAAACTATTAAACTGTAGAACTGAAAACAACTTGCTCGAATGGTGGTAGCTATCTCTAAGAAGAGATGTGGTTTCTACGTGCATCCATCTGAGCAGAATGATTGCAATGAGGCTACAGAGGCATTTTTAGCATTACTCATGAATGAAAAAACCCTATACATCCAAAAACCTAACCCTAGGAGGTGAAATGCCAAACATTATGTGGTTCCCAATGGGTAAGTTGGTACTTCAACTTCCCAGGGTTGTAACTTTTGCATACGACCTTCGTTTTAGGCACGCGATAGCCCATTGGAAAGGTCTTTTCGAGAACTACATATTATGTCGTCAAACTTTGACTTCGTTTATAGATTGTCTGTGGAAAGCCAAAAAAACATTGTTTAGGACCCCAAAACGGCCCTGGAAATATAGAAAGATGTACTAACATGAAAACATACAAAACAAGCTAGTCGGATCAGGTAGACGGCCACCAATATCCACTTGGAAGTAGTGTAGGGATTCAGACCACCCCAAAAGTGTAGAACCCACAATTACAAAGGAGTACAGAAGAACGTGTTGAACTAGAAACTGTCAAGATGAGCCAGTTGGAATAGGTGGGTGGCCACCAATATCCACCCAGATCATGACTTAACTCAATTATAATACTACTAATAATAAATTTAGTGTGTAACATTTATTCTTATAAATTTAAATATGAAAAAAATAAAAAATAAAATATATTTGTACATCTTTTAATTACACAATATTTAAGATTTATAGTTTTATTTCTATTAATAATTTTGAAATTAAGATGATTTTATCTTGATTTTATAAATGGAGATTGTAAAATCTTAGCACACAAGTTTAATTTTTCCCTTTTCTTAGTGAAAGGAAATTTAAAATTACAAAACAATCAAAGTGATATTTCAAACATGAATTGATACCAACCAACAATGCCAAGTTTTGATAAAATTATTGAAAATCCTCACTTTTTTTTTGGCATTTGTACCTTAGTGCACTCGAGTTGATGGAGTAAATACTACCATTTTTCTTTTTCTCTGACTCCAACCGGAAGGTTTTTATTATTGATGTCTATGCCCTTAGTGCACTAGAATTAGTGGCGTGGATATGATTATTTCTCTTTCTCAAATTGTCTAACAACTTTCCAACTCTATTTCTATTTTATAAAATTATTGAAAAAATCCCCACCCGCATCTTGGTTTTTGTGTCCTCACTGGGTTGATACACTGATTTCTCTTTCTCTATAATTGTCTTCCAACTTTCCAACTCTATCTACATCAATAAGTTTCCAAAAAATTATTGAACAAATCTCCACCTATATCTTGTTCTCTGTGATCCTAATAACTAAATTTAATAAAATAAATATGATTGTTTCTCTTTTTCTTTAATTATTTTAGAACTCCATCTTTATCACTATGGCCAAATTTTTATAAAATTAGTGGAAAACATAGGATGGCAATTCACTATATGTACCTAATGAAAGTTCACTCTCTATACAAAAATAAGTTGGACTCTCCTTAAAACAAATATGAAAGTTGGGCTTTGATAATATGAAAGTTGGAAAAGACAGTGAAATTCATCTTTATTTTTTAGTATTTATATTATTTAAATTTTTTTAATGTATACATTTTTCTTACATGTTATATATTTGTATGTTATTATAATCAGTTTGAAATAAACTTTACATAATGTACTTTGCACACTAATATATATTACATTGTTGTGTTAAAGTTTAAGAAAGTATACATACTTTAATCTTTTATGATTTTGAATCTATAATTTCCTAAAAAAAATACATATTTAACTTATAAAAATAATATACAAAATATTATATATTGAATTATTAAAAAAATAATAATACAATAAGTTAAACATAATTAAAAATACATTAAT
>JZKD02S2047823.1:311950-331421 GCA_000966675.3 Picea glauca
TTCTTAATTAGGCAAAGAGACTCCCTTTTCACACTTAATGGATCGATTTGGATCATCCCTCCATGTTGCAGCTACTCAGTCAACATCAAGTCATCCTCTCAGGTGTTTATTGTAGATTCAGAGAAATTTGATTTTTTCCCAAGGCAATTTTTATGGGTTTTCACTAGCTTATTGGTTTTGAAATCCACTAGTTAGCTATTGAAAGATTTCCTTTTCACCAGCTAAAGGGGCGGATTCAGGGAAAATTAGCTGCTGAAACCTGTTACATGGTAGCCAGGTTGTATTTTTGCCCAGATTTGACTTTTTCTCAACCAATTATTTTGAGGATGGTTTCTAAATATGCAGAGAACCTTGGAGAGAAGTCACAAAGATCAAAAGGTTTCGAGATCTGGTTCATCTAGATGCACAATCAAAAATAGGAATCATGAAAACCATTTCAGATAAGCATCAGGTAGCATTCATGCTTGGGAAAGGTGGGTTTTGGAGTGAATGGTTGAAAACTTCCCATTTGTCTTATGATGACATTAGTACCAGGTATAATTACCAAGGAGAAATGGATGCTCTAGAAAAGAAGTCAGGGAGCAGAAAACTAGAGGCTAATAACATTGAATACTTAAGTTGTTTATAGAGGCAGGCATCTTTTGTTGATCATTTGAAAGGAAACAATGCATTATTTGTTGAAAGAAGCAAGATTGTTACATCTTCCATGATATTTTCAGAGAATTCCAGTATATCATTTGCTTTAGTATATGGCTTTGTAGTGGTAAGATAAAACTTTAAAAGATGGAATGGTCCAAATACTTATGTTAAAGAAGGTGGATTGCAACAAAAAATTGGTGTAAATGTGGCTTTACAGTCTTTTACAGGCCACACAGGTCCTATACTCTGTCTGGCAGCACATAATATGGTGGTTACTGCAAAGGAGCACAGATTAGACAAGTATTGGTATCAGGCAGTATGGATTGTACTGTTTGTATGCAGGATTTGGAGGGTGGAAGTGTGCTTTCATTAACTATAGAAGGTTCCTGAGAATGGAAATCCAGATGCATTATTGTTATCTTTGAAGTTCATGACAAAATCCTTTCAGAGATGATAAATCTATGTAAAATGCTATCACATGCATGCAATCTAAGTGACCTATTTACACCAGAGCATATGCTTATTTTCTTCCTGCAGGGAAGGAAACATCCTTTTGTTGTCCTCGAGTTCATTCTGTTTGGAAAGTTCTAGTAGATATTTTGTTTGCAGATCTGATAGTGGCTCAAGAATGATAGGTTGTTGTGAATTTGCAGGGAGATAACTCAAAAGAACACTGAGTTTTTGGTGAAACAACAATTTTGAATATGAAAGGTTTCTTTTTGGCCAAAGACAGAGCTTTCACTAGCGCAAAGCGAAAAATTATAACCAATTAGCTGGTGAAAAGTAGAACTTTCACTAGCTAACTAGCATATCGTAAGGTGAATTAGCTGGTGAAACTACAAAAAGAAATTTTTGGAAAATTAAGCTGAAGCAAAGCGATTTTGGAGTATTTGAAAAGGTATGGGAGCATCAAATGATTAACCACCAAATCAATAAAAACTTAGCATCAAAGATTCGTGGAAGATCCTCAGACTAAAGGGGTCGCAAAAGAGGCATCTGATATGGTCTTAGCAGATGACATTTTTAGTTCAATAGTTGCAGTTGTTACTGAATGTCATTCCATTTTACAACAACATGAAGGTTTTAATTCGGTACACAATATCCTCAAATATTGGTGAAGTTGCTTCAATATTTCTAATGGCAGCTCTAGAAGGAGATTGTCATACACTTGTAAGCTTTCACCAACTCAGGACATGAGACTAATGTTCCTCTTGGGAAGGGTTTTAGGTGTCTCTTTTCAAAGAAAGATCACATGTTTTCTCCTTCAAAGCCAATCCATGTGATTACTTCTCAACTGGCAAAGCTAAAGTTGTAACCCTTAATCATTCATTAACAAGGTTTTGAGCCATGGGCTTATAGGAGGAAGAAGATCTCTAATATCTATATTCATCATGGCTAGGCAGCCAATATCAAGATTTGTGGAAATATATATTGGGTTTTGGTACATTTTATTTCAGAGGACCTAGGTGGCTGGCTCGGTCTTCTAATTCAATATGGATTAGTTATCTTCTGAAAATCTTCTCCCAGAGTCCTTTCAGGGCAATGACATGATTGAACAACTTGCATTGATATGGAGATCGAAACAGAGATGGACATTGGTTCACAAGGTGCAATGACGCTCTTTGAAGAAACCGAGCAGGGTGAAGTGTTTGATTCAACACACCAGGGCATCTCAAGACAAATTCTTTGTATCTGAAGCTGCTGGAAAATGAAAAGTCAAAGACCTCAAGCTGCCTGCAATACTCTCATTTCAAGGTTGAAGTTATCCTGGAATTTCAAAACCATGGTTACATATCTTGCCATCTTGCCTATGTTCAACACTTTTCTTCTTAATGAAGATATTGCCACAACAAATGCCATGTCAATGTGCAAACAACATTTTCAAGGGAGTTTGAAGCAGACATGCTACAGATAAAAAAGATTGGGAAAGACAACAACAAACTTTGGAAAATAGCCAGATGATAAATTGTAAAGGCTGAATGACTCCATGCCCAATACTAAAGGCACAGGGTCTGCCAAGTTCTTGGAGACCTCGTAGGGAGGTCTCCATCCCAGTTGGAGCCAGATGTTAGCGATAAAAAATGCACTGGCATTTTTTAAAGAATGGTGCCTAATATTGTAGGGAACATTTGACTAGCTTCCCGAGCTTCAAATGCAGATTTTAAAGCACCATTGGAAAGCTTAGGATTTTTAGATGTCGATCGACTATTCAAGGATGTAAAATGAACTCTCCATGAATGAGAAATTTGATTTTAAAAACATCTGCGCTTTCACCAGCTAACTCATCTTGAATTTTGCTAGTTAGCTGGTGAAAGCTCTGCTTTTCACCAGCTAAGGAGCGGATTTTTGGATAAATTAGCTAGTGAAAGCCTGTCACGGCCAGAATAACCGAATTTTTGCCCAGATCAGGATTTTTTGAGTTTGAATGGTTTGAAACCACTTCAAATGGATAGTTGTTGAATTATCAAGTCTGATTCAAAGGCTAGTTTTGAGGGATAAGGTCAAAAATAGGTTTTTCAACTACATTTGGCATCTTTTTCAAAGCTAGAATATCAGGGGTTTGAAGACACATCATCCAATTCGAATTTTATCTTTGGAGGACCAAATCAAATAGCTCTGGGAGGCTAAAACTACACTTCATCAGAAATCTACTACTCTTAGAGATCATTAGATAGGACCTTTTCCTATTTTTTTTTTATTTTCCATTTTTAGTATTCTAGATCCATTTTTATAGGATCTCATCCTACACTTGCTGTATCTGTTTTGATTTGACTATTTTTAGTAAATCGGATCCATCTTTTAAGGATCTAGATTTCATCTTGTAAGGCTATAAAGACAAATACATTTGGAGCACTATGGGTTCAATCTAAGAGACATTTTCTACCCATTGAATTTGACTTCTTATTCTGATAATAGAATCACAGTCCTCTTTTGTTTTCAATATCAGATTCTTTCATATATTTCATGATTCTACACTTTACTCCAGTTTAGTTTAGCTTTTAAGAATTGTCATCTTCTTATTAAGCTCATAAACTTGGATTAAATAATTTATTATTTTCTTGTATGACCCTGCATATGGTTGTATTTGGTTATCTGGACTAGTATTCTTCATCCCCTTTTTTCAAATCTGTTGTCTGATTATTGTTCTCTAAAAGCACTATTTTATTCAGATACATGATGAGTGGTTACTTTCATTAGCTGTTGAGTTATCTTATTGTTACAAGCATACAAATATACCACATTCTTAAGTTACCAAGCACATTTGGTCTACAACCACAAAGGATTTCATGGAGTGATAACACTTTCCACTTCACCAAGTATTCAAAAAATGTTTTTCTTCGGGTCTTTTTACCAACTCTCTGATCAATGATCTTTTCCATCTGTGGCCTTTCAGCTATAGGCATCTGTTTAACCCACTAGAATTCCTTGTGATCCTCCGATATCTATGTTCCATATTCTTTGTAAGGATATAGATCTTCTATATTGAATATGGATGATATTCCTACCCCATTTGGTAATTCAATTTCGTAAGCATTTGCCTCAAACTTTCGCAAAGTCTTGCATGGTCCAATTTTCTTCATTTTCAGCTTATTGTATGTTCCCCTTGGGAACCTCTCCTTTCTGAGATGCGCTAAAAAAAAATCTCCCACTTCAAACTAAAGTTCTCTTTTATGTAGATCTGCTCTGCGCTTATATTCCTGGCTAGAGTTCTACAACTTCTCTCTGATTTTACTGTGGAGCTCCTGCATTCCTACTGCAAAATATTTAGTGCTAGCACTCTGGAATTCATTATGCTCTAAGTTTTTCAATTCAAAGACTCCTCTTGGATACATTCCATATACTATATGAAATGGTCTTTGTCCTATACTCCTATTGGGTGAATCATTATATGCAAATTCCACCTGTGGCAGAACCTGATCCCACTGGCTGTGGTGTTCAAATACCAAACTCCTCAATAAGTCCCCCAAACTCCTATTCACTACCTCAGTCTGTCCATCTGTCTGATGATGATATGCTGAGATAAAAGATAAATTCGTCCCCAATTTCTTCCATAGGGTCCTCCATAAATGACCAACAAATTTGGTATCTCGATCTGAAACAATACTCTTGGGTAAGTCGTGAAGTCTAATAACTTCTTTGAAAAACAGATTTGCAATGTGAGTTCATCACTGTTTTTCTAACATGACATGAAATGTGCCATTTTAGAAAATCTATCGACCACCACAAATATGGTGTCACAACCCCTCTGGGTCATCGGCAGTACCAACATGAAATCCATGCTTATCGCATCCCACAGCCTATCCAGTATTGGAAATGGTTGATACAACCCTACATTATGTCTTTTCCCCTTTGCATGATGACAAATTTTGCATCTGTTCACAAATTTCTTGACACCCGTCCTCATCCCTGGCCAATAGTATGAGCCATTCAGTTGTGCAAAAGTCTTATCATAGCCGAAATGTCTAGCCAATCCCCCACTATATTTTTCCTTCAAGAGGTTCTCTCTCATAGAGCATTTCGGTATACACAACTAGTTTCCCCTGAACAACAGTCCATCCTGAATCAAGTATTTAGTCCATTGGCTTCTGTCCCTGAGAACTCGATTCTCACATGCTTCATAGGATTCTTTAAAATCTACATCATCTCTATATATCTCCTTGAGATTGTCAAAACCTAAAGTTTTCACTCTGAACTCCTGCAGAATCAAACATTTCCTGCTCAACGCATCAACAACCTTGTTAGCAGTTCCAGAAATATGATTTATAACAAAAGTAAAATTCTGCATATATTCAACCCATTTTGCATGCTTCTGGTTCAATTTCTCTTGTCGAGTTATGAATTGTAGAGCATGGTTATCGCTATATAAGACAAACTCCTTCGGAACCAAGTAATGTCTCCACTTCTTGAGTGCCTATATGACTACATAGAACTCCTTATCATACGTGGAATATTTCATCTTGGTCTCGTTCAACTTCTCACTAAAGTATGCAATCGGCTTGTTGTCTTGACTTAAGACCGCTCCAATCGTGAATTCACTTGTATCACACCTCACTTGAATTTTTTTTTTGAAGTCTCTCAGAACCAGAACTGGTTTCTCAGTTATCTTATCCTTCAAAAACTTAAAACTTTTATCTATTTCTTATGTCCAATGAAAATATTTGTGTCTTTTCTTAACCGTGTCCATCATTGGTGCACATATCCCATTGAAATTCCTGATGAACTTCCTATAAAAGTTGGCTAATCCATGGAAGCTTTTGACTTAAAAGATACTCATTGGCGACGACCAATCTTTGATTTCTCTTACCTTTTCTGGATCCATCTCCAATTCATTAGAAGAGATTATGAAATCCAAATAAGTGAGTTTTGTATTCATGAAATATGTCTTCATCAAATTTATCAACAATTTCTCTTGCTGTAACCTCCTCATCACCGCAGCTAAATGCTTCAGATGTTCTCCTTCAGTATTACTGGAGATCAATATATCATCAAGATATACGATTACAAATTTTCTAATTAAATCTTTCAAGATTGCGTTCATCAATATCATAAAAGTACTGGTCACATTCGTCAAACCAAATGGCATGGAAAGCCATTCATACAGTCCTTCATTTGTTTTGAATGTTGTCTTCCATTCATCACCTTCCCTCATCCGAATTTGATGATATCCACTTTTCAAATCCATTTTTTAAAAGAACTTTGCTCCACTCAATCAATCCATCAAGTCATCCATCCTCAATAAAGGAAATCTATACATGATGGTGATTTTGTTTATAGCTCTCGAGTCTATACACATTCTCCAGCCACCATCTTTCTTCGGAATTAACACTGTTGGAACAACACATGGACTCAAACTCTCTCTAACCAACCCTTTATCCATCAAATCCTAAACTTTCTTCTTGACCTCTTCATTCTCCTGCGATGTCAATCTGTACGTTGCTTTGTTTGGTAAACTCACTCTAGGTATAAGGTCAATGTGATGACTTATGCTCCTGATGGGTGGAAATGAAGAAGGTAATGTGTCCACCACTATATCAATGAAATTCTCCAATAGTTCCTAAATTTCCTCAAGTAGATCATCTATCTTGGTACTGGTCAAGACGACTCTAGGTTTTCTAACCACAACAAACTGCATTTCCTCATCTTTCTTGACTTCCTCAAGAATCTCCTTCCCACTCATGAGAAGTATAGTATTGCTCGCCTCTGTCTTTACCTCCTTGTCTTTAATTGGCAGCAACATGTGTGTCCTACCATTCTTCTCCATTAAGGTGTAAGTGTTCTTCCTCCCATCATGAATAACATTCCTGTCATATTGCCATGGTCTCCCCAACAAAATATGATAGACATCCATGGGAATAACATCACATAAAATTTCATCCTTATATAATCCTATCTTAAAATCAACTAAACATTGTTTAGTGAAAGTTACCTAATGTCCTTTTTGTAGCCACGAGACTTTGTATGGGCTCGGATGTGCAACAGTCTCCAATTCCAGCTTATCCACCATCTAGGTGGATACTAAATTATGTGTGCTTCCACTATCCACTATTACCTTGCATACCCTATCTTTGGTCTTGCAAGCAGTCCTAAATAAATTGTTCCTCTGGACTGGATTTTCTATCTCTTTCTCTGACTTCAAGAGAATTTTTTTCATCATTAGTGACCTTCCACCTTCCGTATCTTCTGCCTCAACATTTATCCCTTATGATTTGGAAATGTGAGATTCTCCTCCATCCCTTTTTCTATCAGGAAATTCAAAACACTTGTGTCTGATCTTTCCATAGACAAAACACTTTACCTCACCTCCTCTGCCTCTTCATCTTCCTCTGGCTCATGGAAAAGTGTTCCTGTCGGCATATTGTCTCCCCTGTGAACTTCCTCCTCTTTCAATGTGGGTATGAGGTTTATTCTCTTCATCCTTGGGCTTCTGTATTTTGTCCTGGTCAATTGCTTTGCCTCTGTTCTGACTTCTACCTCTGCCTCTTTGTCCTTTCTTTCGGGTCAAATTTTCTTTAGCCTTTCGAGAAATCTGATAACCATCTTCCACATTTCTAATCGTCACCATGATCATGTCATCTTGAATGTCATATCTCAAACCATTCATGTATCTGGTGACCTTCTCATCATCACTCTCTCGATGACCTGCTCTATTTTTTATCCTGTAGAACTCCTTAGTGTATTCCTTCATTGTCACCCCCTTCTGTCTCAAATTTTTCTTTCTCCGAAACAAATTGATTTGGTAATCTCTGGGTATAAAATTGGATTTCATCTTTGCAACCATTATATCTCATATTTTGACTCTTTGCTTGCCTTTACAACACCTGTCAGCCTGCAATTCATCCCACCACATTGTTGCATTCCCTTTAAGTCTAGTGATAACATGTTTCACTTTCATATCTTTCTCAACATCCTCATAGTTAAAGTATTTATCCATGGATCTAAACCAATCTAGGAGATCCTTAATGTGTAAGTTTCCTTGATACATAGAAATGTCCATCTTTTCCCTAGAACCTATTCTTGCAACAACTCTGAATAGATGTTCTTCTGCAACATCTTTAGCTACAACTTCTTCTTCATTTCCTACCTCATTCTCTCTTTCATCTTCACTGACATATCCAACATCAAATGTTTGTCTCTGTGCTACCTCCATGGCATCTAATTGAGCACAGATTTCTCTCATTTCCTTTTCCACAAGGAGACCGGGAATTCTCATTGTTCAAATCTATTCCTTGTAGAATTCAAATCATAACTTGCCTTATGTCTACTTTCTTCTACAAAAAGAAAGATTGTAAGCTATGATACCACCTGGCGTAGACCCCCTACCCCAAGGGGCCCGACTAACCTCCCGGTTAATACCACTTGATGCAGACCCCCTACCCCAAGGCGCCCGACTAACCTCCCAGTTGCAGATCTCATGTTCTCCTTTATTCGAAGCGACTCTCAGGTCCCTGCTGGAACCCCTGAAATAAATAACCCATGGGCCTTCAACATAACCTACCTGCATGAAGAGGTGTTAGGCACAGTTCCTCTCACCAAGCGATCACGTGATATGACCATGGGACCGAATCAATCGACACTTCGCACTTCACAGTTTCGAAGATTTTGAGGTGAAGTGACTCAACACCTCCACCTTTGAAACCCCGACTCCCGAAATACGGTGACCTAGATCCAACAATCTAGGTCCACCATAGACCAAGGTCCTAGCTGCTCATCGACGATATCCTTTTCGGGGATTCAAAAAGGATGTGTGCACCTTTCCTCCGATGCTGAATTCCCATACTTTCATGTCCTAATCAATGGTTCATAGGGAATGTTGATCAACGGCTCAGATCTAACCCTGATTTCAGGTATCGTGGTTTTGAAACACAAGGATCAACCTTGCTCCCCAATACAACAAATCCCTAACTCTCGAAACTCAATGGGCGGACCTGATCCCACTGGATCAACGGCTCAGATCTCCTATGAGTATTAGACATCGAATGAATCTTCACTTATCCTCCTCGCAACTTATCACAATCAGATGATGCCACTGATATCAACACTCTCTCGTGAAAGTGTTCCACTGTTCACTCGAGCTTCAATGAACCTTTGGTGATTCTTCCAGACGTGAACCCGTCTGAACTTATAATTTCACGATAGTCTTTAACCTTCGCCTTTCTTTGAACTTGTTCACATGTTATAAACCTCCTGATATTAGGTTTCCTTGTAGGGTTCTGAATTTAAAGAATCCTTGCATGCACACTTAGCACGACTCTGTGATAACCTCCTATTATCCATGATGTTAACTCTATGCGCTCCTCGCAACAAAGATTTTCCAATCACTCTGTGGGATTTAAGAATTTCAATTCCTCCCTCAGCCTACACACTCCTTGCATGGCTCTATACCTCAGCCACACCTCTGCTAATATAATCCAACATTACCCCTCCTAAGCTTTATGAGATAAAATTTAGAACTCTGTCATGCATTTTATGCGGACCTTTCACTGCACTCCTTGCAAGAATTCTCAAGAAGAGAAACAATTGAAACTTATACTTCTACTCCCATAGACTTCATATATTCACCATGAAATAACAATCATTCACATATCATTGAAACAAATGCATAGCATAGAAATATAAGAAAATTGTAACATACCATTCAAAAGATACAAACAATATTCATCACAACACATAGAATCTAGATCAAGGCTTCTTTATATTAATCCAAAGGCTTTTGTACATGGTTCAATAGAAACAACTATTCTTCATATAGTCTTTAATTCTCTATTTCTCTCTGCTCTCCTCAACTTACAATGAGAATAATGATAATCCCCAAAACAATACATACAAGGGTGTGTTTTACGGGTTTTCCCTCCTACGGATCTAAGATATCTAATCAAGAATTCAAAGCTACTTACTTTACAATCATTACATTTAAATGCCTCCATATCAGACAGATGAGAGCAATGCTCAGGATCTGTTTTACATTCACAAAACATAAATGCAAATTCATTCCCCTAGATTTTACATTACTTTTTTTTTCTTTTTAATTCAAAATTCCTAAAAACGTGCACTAGGACAGTTCTAGCTGTCTTCTGCTATGCCTCCTTTGATGGCTTTCCTATGATTCTCATGCATCACAATGAAGGAGAACCATTCACAGGAAATCCCAGCTTATATAATCATAATCTTTTTTCAAGTCAATTTTTAAAATTAGAGATTGTAACTTTTTCTCTTTTATGTTGTGAATGCATTCCTGGGCTGTACCAATAGCATCAATAATTTGTCTGCCCTTTAGAAACTTGAACTGTTCCTCAGATATTGTCCTTGATAAAATTGGTTTGATCCGGTCTGCAATTACCTTTGTAATAACTTTGTAACATAAATTACACAATGCAATCAGCCTGAAATTGCCAAAAGAAACTGGACCACTCACTTTTGTAATCAGAGTAATGAAGGTCAAGTTTATGGAACTTTTTCACCACACCATAGATTATGGATTCCTCCACCGCCTCCAAGAGATCGTCTGCTATCACCTCAAATAAAAAAAGGAATAACTCCATGGTCCAGCCATCTAGACCAAGGCTCTTGTGATTTTTCATACCCCTAAGAACCTCTTGTTTATCTAAAGACAATATATCCTCCTCCTTTACTAGCCTCGGATACTAGCGTACATAAGCAATCTGCTCCACAATTGCATTGTGCTTGGATTCTTTATAGAATGAGCTAAATTTTCTTACCGCTTCTTTCTTAATAGCCTCCTCTCCAATGTGTAAATTTTCCTTTTCATCTTTTATTTCCCACAAGTGTTTCTTATTCCATCTATAGCTTGCATATCTACGAAAATAATTCGTATTTTTATCCCCTGACTATATCTAGATTGCCCTACTTTTTTTTCCGCCAAAGGTCCTCCTCTGCCATCAATATCTTGTTCTTGTTTGTTTCTAGAGTTTTCAGACGTTATAAAGGAAAATATTGAAGAGAAATATTTGTGTTCTAAATTGATAGAGCCACAATCTCCCCTTCGATATCATCTAGTAATTGTTGATACTTTTTTTGTTGTCCACAATCCATTTCTTTACCTTGTTTTTTAGAAGACCTAGCTTCATTGCTAGTCTGTGTTGCACTCCCTCCACTCCTTTCCCCTGCTGATTTGACCAAACCTCATGAACCAAATTAGCAAAGGACTCTTCCTTGATCAGAACCAGGTTTAGTTTAAATGGATATGCCACCGACTTCACACCAGTATCTGATTGAAAAATCACTAGCGCATGGTAAAAAATAAACAGAGTCTCCACCCAATATCTGTAGTGTCCTGAGTCCATGCGAAGCTCCTCTGAAGCATACACTCTATCTAATATTTTGAGAATCCTAGCCTCACCACTCCTTCCATTGCACCAGGTTGGATTGAGCTTCACCAACTGCACATCCACTAAAGAGTGCATGGAAGAAAGTTCTTTAAGAAAAGGCGCTAGTGGATCAAGTAATGTTGAATCCCCCCACATATCTTCATGATTGATAGAAAAATTTAAATCACCTACTAAAATAAGGTTCCTCTGATCAAGAAGGCCTTTTTCTTCCACCATTTCCAAGAACTTCCTACGGTTTGTGCACGGTCCATAAACATTCATCATGCATAACCTTTTCTTATCTGGTAAGTGCAGGCATGTCAAAAGAATGCCACCTACACAAAGAAAAGGTTTTAGCTCCAATAATTCTGGGTTCCATGCCACCAATAAACCTCCCGATTTTCCAATTAAACTTACAACGTTGTACATCCAAGACAGACATAAAGAAAACAAAAACTTCTGGTCCTTTTCCTCATCTACTAAAGTTTCTTGAAAGAAGATTAGATCTAGTTTAGTGTTAACAATCAATCTTTGCATGGAGGGAAGATTTAAGGGGCTTCCCACCCCTTTGATGTTTAGGGTTAAGAGGATGATGATTTCTCCCTAGTCATGGATTTCATGCCTCTAAGTTGTGGTATCCATTTGTTCGTATGGAGTTAACCCACAGTGAGTGGTGGTCTTCCACGAGACCAAATCTTTGGTGGTCTTTCACGAGAAGGAAAATTTTTAAAATCTTTGGTGGTCTTTCATGAGAAGGAAAAAATTTAAGAGTCTTTATCGGGTCCTCCACGAGAAGGAAAAATTTGAAAATCTTTCTCAACGGTCTTCCGTGAAAAGGAAAAAACTTGAAGTCTTTATCATTTCCTTCATGACAAGTGAAAATTTGAGTCTTTATCTGTGGTCAGCCACTTGACTCGTTGTATTCACTTGACTCGTGGTATTCAATGAGAAGAAATTTTTTTAGAGTCTTTATCAGCATTCCTCCATGATCAAGGAATATTTGAAAGTCTTTATCGGGTGTTCTTCCCCTTAAAAAAAGAATTCCTAGAATTTATGAAATTTGAAAAGCCTTCTTAAGGTAGTCTAAGTAAAAAAAAAAATTGTTCTTAAAAATATTTATTTTATTTTTTCTTTTTATTAATGTTAATGAAGATTTTTTAAATATTAACTCAACAAAACTATGGTGATCTTGGAAAGATTTTCTTTATGCTTTTTGAGCACATAAACAAAATTCTAAAGAATTTCAAGTAATCACTTACCTTCTTAAGGTCCCATAAATCAATTCTTTCGGTCTCATTGAAAGCTAATCATCACCATTATCATCATTATAAATAATAAATATTTTTTTTCATAAAAAATTTAAATGATTTCTTTTAAATTTATCATTAAATAAAAAATACAAAAAATTATATATATATATATTGGAAGTCTTTCAGAAAGGAAGATAACCATATGGTTAGAAAGCCATGCAAAAAGAGCTAAAGGCCAGGTTAGTTTTAGAGGTTATAATTCAAATGTGGACCACCTTATCATGGTTAGGTTCATTACAGAGTAGTGTTACAACAATAAAACCAATATCCTTTGTTGTTTCATTGACTTTAGGAAAGCATTTGACAATGTGCCTAGGAGAAACCTTTGAAATAGGTTAGAAGAGCTAAAACTTCCCTCTAGGCTGAGTGTTGATGTGGTAAGGTTGTATGAGAATGTTATTTCCAAGTTTAGGAGCACTAAGGTTTGGTCAGAACAAATTAACTGCAATAAATGAATCAAGCAAGGTTGTCCCCTTTCCCCTACCATTTTTGACATTTATATTGACAAGTTAGAAGATTGTTTGGAAGTCATGGGTTGTGTTGGACCAACTCTTGATAGTTTAGTAATCGTCCTTCTTCTCTATGCCGGTGATATTGTTATTATGGAAATGAATCCCTATGACCATAGTAAGCAACTTAGAATCCTCAATAACTTCTTCTCTAGTATAGGTATGACTGTGAACATGGACAAAACAAAGGTTATGATCATTAAATCTAACAAGATCCCCTACGATACTTTGGTATATGACAACAATATCTTGGATGAAGTTCTTTCGTACAAGTATCTTGGAATTGATATTCATCACAAGCTCAATTTGAACTATAGCATTGAGAAAAGGATAAATGGAGGGTGGAAATCTTATTATGGGCTTGAGAATAATTGTAAATTAGCATACCTTTGGCTATGGGATAAGAAAAAATTCCTCTTTGAGACTCTTGTCACTCTTGTTATCTTATATGGATGTGAAATTTGGGGATGCAGTATCTCTCGAGAATCCTGGAGAAAGATAAAGAAGTTCCAATTTTTTTTTATAACTTATAATCTCAAAATTAAAGGAAATACACCCTATCTTCTCCTCATCATAAAAGTGATCCTTTACCCCATTGAGAGCATGACTATGATTAGGTACTTAGTGTACAAGAATAAGATAAACAACATGGATGACAAAAGTCTCCCCAAAATTGCTTCAAAATTTAGCCAAAATCACCAACAACTCAAGTAGAGATGGCATGATGATGCCAAGTGACTAGGTGGATATTGGTGGCCACTCACCTATTCCACTAATTCAGAATGGTTCCACATCTTGGCAGTTTTTCTATAAATTTTCAGGTCCCAAACTTCCAGGGCCATTTTGAGGCCCTAAACGACATTTTTTTGGCACGACAGTGCCCCACATGCTAGATTGTTTAGAATGTGTACCTCTTGGGTAGACCTTTTTGACGAGATACCAGACACCTTAAACATAGATTATATGCAAAAAAATTCCCCCCTAGAAGTTGACATATCAACTAACCACATTGGGGCCCACAAAAATTTTGGTGTTTCATCTTCTGAGGTTAGGTTTTTGGATGTTTAGGGTTTTCTCATTGATGTTTTATGTTAAAAAAAAAATTCACCTCTTTGTAATCAACTTATTGCGAATGAGAATAGACAACACATATCTCTCTTCAGGGATAAGATACCACCATTTTAGCTAGCTTGTGTTCTTTACATTTTATAGTCTTTTCTATTCCTAACAGTCATTAATAGAATATTAATTTAGTTGTATTACTATGTTTCTTGCAATATGTTTGTTCATTTCCTTGTTATATATTTGTCTTCATTTCGTTCTCAATATAATCTAGATTAGTGGTATCGGAGAAATCTTCTCTTTACTGGTTCTATGTGCATGCCCTCAACGAGATCAGGATATTAAGAGTTGGGTATTGAATTGGTTGAGCTTGGGGTGGAACACTCCTATGGACCCAAGAAGCCTCCCATGGCTTAAGAAAATATATATGATGGATCAAGAGATCCCATGAAATAATTTCTAGAGGAATCCCTCATGCAACAGAGGAATGAGATGATGGATAATTTATCCTATATCCTTCGACCATTGTCAACAAAAATAGAGGAACCTTCAACCAACAGTCACTTTGGAGGTGTGACACCCCTTAAGGTACATGTTAACTTTATATTCCTTTATTTGAAGGCCATCTAGACATTGACATTTTGGAAAAATGGTTAAGTCTACTAGATGGTTGTTTCTCTATCCAAATGTTTTCCAACAATGAAAAAATAACCTTCACTCTCCTTAAATCCATTCCCCTTGTAAGATTTTGGGGGGATACTATATATGAGAAACATGCCCGAGATGAGTCTGTAATTTTTGGGCTAGGAGCCACTTGGGAGGATCTTTTTGATGTCTTCAAGGAGCAATACTACCCTATCAAAAACTATGACGACCAATACATGATATGGACAACTTTGCGTCAGGAGAGAGACCTGATGGTGTTGGAGTACACCAACATCTTCCATACCTTGTGCACAAAGTAGAGTATTAAAGACTCTGAGCAACACTTAGTTCTGAAGTACCACAATGGCCTGCATATGTACATCTAAACAAATATGGATATCTTGGACATCTCCTCACTAGGAGACGTTTACTGATATGATATCAATATCAAAAAAAAAATCAAGAAAAAGAATAAGCGAGATTTAAGTTATGCAAAACCATCGTATCAGAAGCACAGTAAAGGTGGCCCTAACTCCCAGATAAAAGGACAAAGCAAGGATGACCAACCCCAGGACAACTAGTACAAGCCATAAGAAAAGAAGGATAATGGGAAGTCAAAGAAGAACACTGGAATGTGGTGCGAGCTCCATATAATCCCTTGGCATAACATTGATGAATGTTGCTCTAAACGATCATTATTGGTTGAGATGAAGGAATCATAGTCATATTCCAACTCATACTCTGATTCCGACTCAAACTCTGATTCAAAACCAAATAATGGGAAATGGATCATTGACATAGAACCTAGTATCGTCATTGCTACCAAAAAGGTCCAACTAGAGAAAATAGAGGATCCTGAAGAAGGGGAGTGCCTCTTCCACTCATAGATGTGGGTGAAGGGAACACCATTCCATTTCATTGTTGACATCAATAGCCAAAAGAACCTAATCTTAGCATAGGTTTTCAATAGGTTGAACCCAACAATGACAATGCACCCTCAACCATACACCATCGATTGGCTCATCCAGGGATGAGACATCTACATCAACAAACAATTCTCCTACACCATGACATCAAACCCTTCAAAGATGAGGTATTGTGTCATGTTTACCCCATTGAAGTTTGTGATATTCTTTTAGAACAACCATATATGTGGAAACATCATGTTTTTTATGAACCTAGGCCATGTAGTGTCATTATTACTTTAAGATGTCAACTCTATAGGGTATCAAAGGAATTCCCAACTACTGCGGTCTCTGTTATCTCCGGGGAGCAGTGTAGAAAGGTGGTTTATCAGACCGGGATATTTTTCCTCTTTATGGTCTAATGCGAAGGTGAACATAATGTCACTATAACTGCCAAAACCTCTACACATAGTCTCTCTACACAACAAAAGTAGGTGGACAAGAGATTAGAAGAGCACAAAGAAATATTTACCTCACCTAATGGGGTTTCTTTGCACTGTCATGTAAATCACTTAATTGATTTTACACCTGATCCTCCTCTACCTAATGGCCCTATATATAGGTTTTTTATTATGGAGAATGAAGAAATCAAACACCAGATCCAAGAGCTAATTCTGACAGGCCACATTAGACCAAGATCCTCAACAAGAGCTGAGTAGGCATTGGGTGCCTAAAAAAAATTCCGAGGATAGCCTCCTCAAAGGCCAAAATATTGTGTTCCTGAAACAAGCCAAACAAGACTGAATTAAATCCCATTGCATGCTGACAACATCTTATTGGGAACTTATTATATGGTCTTAATGGATGCCATACATGATATGAAATCTTATATATGTTTCAAAGAAGAGTTCATCCTTTGGATTTTCTAAAATGTGAACATGACTTCTTTTATAATCTATGCAATACATGGCTTGGATGGACCTCGACTAGTGACCAATGAAAGGTGCCAAAGTTGAAATTTCAGCAAAATGTCCTTGCATCTCATAAAATATGGCTTGATTATCCTATACATATACTTTGCTAATATGGGATGGTTTTAAAACTAAAATAAGTTGGGGATGGATTCCCTAAAGGATAAAATTTTGGTTGCTTGAAACAAGCCAAACAAGGCCAAATTGAATCCTATTGCATGTTGACAACATCCTATTATGCACTATGGTATGAATGGTTTCCATGAACATGTACTAACAGTGATATAAGTAGGATCTATAGAAACATTTTCTTTATGTTCTACCATAGTGTAATTTTAAAACTCTTGAGGATATTCTCTTAGTTTTGAGAACACTTAATTCTTTATTGAACATGGCCAACCACATGGATATGGAAGCTCATTTCCCCTCACTCCCACCCCTCACATCGCTCTCAATCCCCATACCCATTAATCTATTTAGTGGAAAATAAATGAAATTAACATAATACCATATATAGCATAGAAAATGGCATAAAATGTAGCAAAGCACAAATCATAGTAAAACATAATATAAGAGAATAAATGATAGTAAAAAACATAATCATGTGCCTCCTATATTTCAACAATTCAATATCATTAACCATTTTATTCATCCAATTCAATATCTTTATCATTAGGATCATAATCAGTGAAAGGATTGGCAATAACAACATCATCATCATCAATATAATTGTTTATAACACCATCATGGAGATGATCATTGACAATATTTTCATCTACATCCTCAACTTCTTCAACTACTTCATTTGACACATCTAATTTCTCCTATATATCATCTTGTTATTCTTCTTCAATATCATCTTCTTTTGGTGCAACATAATTTATATTCCTTCCTCTTGGATCATATCTAACAATATGTGACCAACCCACTTTACCTGGCACCTATGAATACACAAACTAATCACATTGACTTGAAAGGACATAGTGCTATGTACCTAAATCTAATGAAATTATATTAATCATGGTACATCCATGGTAAATCCATTATCATGCTTAATAATAGCTTTATCAATATCTCCTTCATTCATTCACAACCTATACTAAGTGACCTTGAAAATAACCACTTTGAAGGCTTTAAAGTCTAACTCAACTATATCATCCAAAAAACCATAGCATCTATTTTCTAATACTTCTAGATGATTGTCACTTCTAGAGGAAACATTAGTAACCTAGAAGATTATAGTTATCCCACAATTAGAGATTTTTTTCTTATCATCTAATTTTTTGATGTGAAATTTATAGGCATTACACCACATAGCCTTGTGGTGTTTTACCTTTTGAATACAAATCGTTGCATACCTCATGTACTTTCCAAGATCATATATAACATGTTTTATGTTGTTATCAAATTTGTTTGGGAGCGATAGAGGTAGAATAAACTATAACACAAAAGTAATTAATTTTTTTCCTAAATTAAAAAATAAATAAATACACATTTTCTAAAAAAATGAACATTAAAATAATTTAACATAATACCTTAATAAAGGTATTTCAATCGAGAGATTTTTCCCCACCAAATTCACCTTACCTTGTTCGGCTATTTTTTACATTTGAAGAAAAACCAATGGAAAGTTTAATTTTATGAATGATGTTTTTTACAACATTTCTTTCATGCTCTGTATATAACCATTAAATATTGCAATATGACTATCCCTCACTAGAAGAATATTGAATCAAATTTTACATTACATGATTGGCTTCCTGGATGTCACTACAAACTTTGATGATTTTATATTTGTTATTCTTTCCATCTAAGATTATCCATAATGATTTTATAACATTCTTTCTGATATTGATTGTATCAAATAAATGAGCTCCTTGTAGGTGCTTGTAGTAGGGAAACCTACTGAATTGGATGGAATGTATTCTCATTCTTTATGGAATCCCATTGATGCATTGACAACCTTTATGAAACATAAATGAAATATAAATAATGGTTAGGTATGATAAAAAGAATTGAATATTAATAAAAAAAATATACAATGCTACATATGATAGAATGACCGATTTATTAACTTGATGATTGATGTTATTATATTTCAATTTCCATAGTTGATGTGTCATTCTTCATGGTTTTATTCCAGTCGCTTGCTTCCCATTAATTTTATTTATTTATTTATTTTAGTAGTTTTATACCTATGGTTCTTAGGGAGGAAATACCTATACTCATCAAACACTCCTTTTCTAAGCTTCTTAAATTGTGAGATATCGTTCTAGGACCAAAACCTAGACCTGCAAATTTACCCTTTATTTCAAGACCTATGAGATATGGAATAATGTCAATACTAGTATACCAAGAAATTATTTTAAAAGAATGCATGATATTTTGATAAAATTATATACTGTTAATTTGTTGTATTTTACATACCACAAAATAATGTTATCCCCAAGGCATCATGAATTGTCCATGTAAGTAATCCATGGAATTTCTTTTTTTCCCTACTGGATTGAAGATGTCATACATAGGGATGTTATCCCATAACTTTATAATTTTTTCAATAAGAGGCTAAATATATACATTCATATCTTTAACTTGGTACCTACC
>JZKD02S2047823.1:351035-374375 GCA_000966675.3 Picea glauca
TGTCACTTCACTTTATTATTTAAATAATCCTCTTTGATTTTGTCACTTCACTTTATTATTTAAATAATCTCTTCTTTGCAAGAACTTTGACTTCTTTGACCTTTTGGGGCTTCAATCCAACATATGAGGGTCCTCCAACTTCGTAATTCCATAACTCTCAAACTGTGAGGAGTTATGTGACATTACACATACCACCAGAAATAGCTTGACAAACACTATCCATCTAGGATACTTTCACTGAAAAATTCACTAATATTCATCTCATTATTCCACAATTAAGCATGGGTTCTCTAACCATACTACTAGGATAGCTCAACCACAAAGCGTCTTCCCATGAGGGATTTCACCATAAGGGGGCCACTTTGGAGTTCACTGTAAAGTGTCTTCCCATGAGGGATTTCACCATAAGGGGACCACTTTGGAGTTAATCCATTTGTACAACCATGACCTTTGGAGTTCACCACAAAGCATCTTCTCATGAGGGCTTTCACCATAAGGGGACCACTTTGGAGTTCATCCATTTGTACAACCATGACAAGACAATAATGAGTCATATTTACATCAATCCAACTACAACTCATTGATCCATCTTCATCTATGCATATGACTATGACTCCTCTTGACATCAATCCATTGACGTCAAGGTCAATACATGATCCATCAATCAAGGTCAATATACTATGACAAGGCATCATTCCTTTGACATCAACCATTTGGCATCATTGACAACATGATCCAACATGTGTTCCTTCTTTATTGACATCCAAAGAGGAAGGTTATTGTTTATAAAAAAATGCCACACCAAGTAAATAGACCCAATCTCTCCAAATGGATTGACACCATCAACTACTAATGAAATTCTAACATTATGAGTTTCTTATTTAAAAATTGGATAATTTTCTTCAATCTCCCTAAATGCATAACCATCTATAGGAATTCATAAAACACCATATTTACTTCACTTCCATGCACAATAATTCATAAGTTGAGCTATGCTTTTTCACATGAACAATCATTCAAAATGTAGAATTATAGGAATACGATGAATAACCTTTATGGGGCACCTTAATTTTTACTCGATTGGTTCGAAATCTACAAATTACACATTCAAGAAATTCCATATTTATTTCACATTGTCCATAATATATAATATGATTCTTAGGACATGCATCAATAACTTGATACTTCATTCCCATATCTTTCATCATGGTAGACAATCCTTCATATGTGTGAGGTAAATTATTTGAAAATGGTAGGATAAAATCACCTAACAATCTAAAACACACAAAAAAAGTAATGCGATGAATGTTCGTTAATATTGCATTCTTTCTACAGTTAATACTAAAAAGTGAAAAAAAAAAGTTATTCATGTTTGAAGAATTATATTGCATACTTTAGGATCTACGTGAGATAGATGTTTGACAAACCATTTAATACCTTCAAGTTCATCAACAACAATATAGTAAAGAGAAGATTTGTCAATCCTTATCAATCAGGGGGAAATGATGAATATCATTAATGTTATTATCCATTGGAGAAAAGGTGTTGTGTATCAATCTATTTATCTCATCATTCTCAATTATATTGGTATCATTTTATTCCATATGATTAATATCATCTTCATCTTCTCTATCTCCACTAGCTCATTCACCAATATTTCTACTACAATTTGGATCATCATTAGAAATTGTAATCATCGAATTCTTTGTGTTTGTAATTGTAACATACCAAACCACCCCTATACATTGTCGATATGGTGGGGTACTTAAAATTTCATTCCCACCAACTATATATTTTTCTCTTTTAGCTCTGATACCAAGATCTATCGTATTCCCAACCTTCTTGCTACGATGAGATGCACATTATTATAGCTTTGATACCATATTTATTAATTGTACTACTGATAATTTTATTAATTCATACAACATAATAGTGAAAGACCATACATATGAACAAAACAAAAATTCATTCATAACATAAAAATAGTAATTCAACATAACTATACATAACAACATATACACTTATCTCTTGGGGGTAATTCACCAATTAGTTTCTAATGAAGGACACTCAAATCAACCATAGGTTTTTTTGCACATGATATTTATACAATAGGTCACCCCTGAGATGAGGCTATGAATCAACAAGGATGAATTTCCTATGGCTAGCTCTAATCCTCTCTCTTAGCCCATTTCTAAAATTTACAAACTGCTCATTCTCACAACAATATTGATACACTATCTCTCTTTCCTCTTCATATTGTACAACCAAAGGAATGAAATCCTCTTCTCTTACATGTATTTCCTTGGGATATTCCACTTCCTTACTAGGGCTCTAGTATAAACTAGCTAGGAAATACAATTTCTTAGAATTTCAAGGATTTTGAGCTATAATTTATCTTTCCCAATGAAAACCATTTCCCTCTCACAAGATCACCATTTCCTTGTGGTTCATGGAAAAAACTTCCATATTTTATCACATCCATAATGATTCATTATAGTCATGGAAGAAACCATTCAACCCACACACAGACTCTGATACCACATCTTCCAAAGGAAGAATGACATAATTCCCTTTTCATGCCTCTAAACTTTGGCATATATTTGCATGCTAATAATGTACCATGTGGCTTCCTGATAAACTCATGTATCTCCACCCATATTGTCAATAGTTATAATTTTTGGTCTTGGGGGTTGTGGCTAGGGTTCTTCTCCTAGCCACAACCCAAACTGTAGGGACTTTCCTCTGCTCTTTCTCAACGTCTCCATCTTCTTTCAGGGTTGTGCGACCATGGATCTGGCATGAAAGATTCATTTTCTCCCTGTCCAGTGTTCTTTTCCTACTATAGTTTCTTTTTGTGCTTGTATTTGTGTTCTTTCCGCGTTTTGCAGATCTGATCAATGGTAGATCCAGACTAGTTTTCTTCTCTGGCTTTTTTTTTATGCTTTCAGAGGCTTGATCTACTATTTCATGGGGGTTTCTCTTCCTGCTAGTTGTTGTAGCTCTATGTGTGCATAGAGTTTTTCAGATGCATTTATGTGGTTGGATCTAGCCGATCCATCCCTGCTCGATTTTTCAGGGCATGATGCAATGTTAGGGTTTTTCCTTGGTGCTTTGGCGGATAGAGTGTCTCTGTGCTCCTCTTGGGATCTGGAGCTTTGTGTAGTGTATGTTGGGGTTGCTTCTTCTTTTCAAATTTTGGGTCAGAGCTTTGAGGTCCTTTCTTTTTGGGTGTGCAATGTTGATTTTTGGAGATGGGTCAACACTTTAAGGTCCTTTTTGGGTGTGCAGTTTTTGTCTTTTTCTTCCGTGGATGCAGGACACCTTGTTTTTGTCCCTTCAGTTTTGGATCTTGTGGGGATTATTTTTGGCTCTAGCCTGATCTGTCCAGGTTCTTTTTGGGTATTCCTCTGTTGCTTCTTCTTGGCTAATATGTGGCTATTTTTTTGTCGGTTTCTCATTGTAGAGGGGCCACTTTTAGAGGGCCATTTCGCTACGTCTTTATTCCTCTTGGGTTGAATGGTTTTCAGACTAAATGCATGTTTTTGCATGCATTATTCAGAATTTAATTTTTATTTATATTAATAAAATCTATGCTTTTTTTCTCTGGGAAAAAAAAAGATCATGTATCTCACTTGGAAACTAATTTCAAGGTTAACATGACGTAGATAAAATAAGGTAAAATTCACAGTCTTAGGAATAAAACATTATTATTTTCCTTTGGCCCCCTTTGAGCCTCCTAAGTCCCTTTTCCTTCCTCTCTCATGGAATCATAACCCATCATGTTCTTGTCCTTTCTCACCAATAACTAGTGATGCTTATTATTATTATTATTATCAATGTACAATTACATATTACATCATATATCCCTCATCCATTCATCACATACATAATTACATTGTTAATCTGGGGATCAAACTAGGGGTATTACATTCCACCCCCCCTAGATTTTCCACCATCCTTGGTGCACATCACCATATTTAAATATAAATTTCTATTATGGGGGATCTAATTGGGGATATTACATTTACCTCCCCCTATATTTTACACCATCCTCTGTGAACATCACCATTATATACAATAATTTTACATCAAAATGCTACAATCAATGCATGTATTCCTTCCACATTGTATCCTCTATCTCCAATGGACCCTTACTTATCCCATGCCTTTGTTCTTGAGCACCATATCCTTTTTTATATCGGTTTCACCTGGAAATCTCTTTCTTCTTCCACACAATATTCTCATGCTTGTAGGAGTATTGCATTCCTTTCCCCTTTGGAACATAACCATCCTTGGTGTTCTTCATTCTTGTTATCACCATTTAATTTTTTGGTATGAAAACGAGATTTGTTTAGCAAGGTGCTAAACCGATTTGGAAGTCAAATAAATTTGGGGAAGTTCCAAAAAATGGCAAAGGAGATTAAATTTGGTGGAGTCGTTAAAAAAATTGGGCTCGAAAGGACATAGATCACCAATTGTAGATATAAATAGTTGGGAGAGATTTCGGCATTTGAAACAACGTGGAGGATAAAATATCTAAGTGGTCCCAAAATTTAAACCGTGGTTTCCCCACAAAGGTACATGGCATCTTTAGGAGCATTTCAGGGCGAAAAGAGGGTAGACTCAAAACCACCCCATCACACCCCTGAAATCATGTGTTAAATGTCATTAATCAGGGATAATCCAAGGGATACACATGACAATGAAACTTGATGGCGAGCCAAATCATCTCGAGAAACCCACTTGTGTATCATTCATCCTCGCAGTGACAAATAAGCGCCACCAAATAACTGATTTAATACTCATCATTGAAAATCGATGGCCGAACGTGAGAGGCCGTTATCCCCATAAGGATTTTCATCAATAGCCAATGATTATAATTGATGGCAACTGTTACTCAAAACAAAAGTGAAATTACTCTATTTTGGGAAATTAACGACTTATTACATAATGAGATATCTGCAAATTGAAATACTCGTCTAATTCATGAACAATTGAGGGAAATAGGCTCATGTTTCCTAGAAAACCAGAGGGCGCCGAGGAGAAATATTCAGTGGTTTTCAGCAAATCAAGGAGTTCAAAAAATATGATAGAATCATCAAATAAAAATATAGAAAGGCATGCTGCACGAATCCTACCAAAAAAAATCTCGTGCAAAATTTGTTGATGAGCCAGGATCAGGCGAAGATATTAGGTTGAATCCTATTATGAAATATTTGATTATTAATGGATATGCATCTAAGGATACAACACACAAGCTGGCATGAACAAAAGGAAAAAAATGAGAGGAGGATAAACTTGGAACAGTCAAAAGCACTGGAGAAAATCAACCTAGTTGGCTTGACACGTTAAAGGAAGAGATTGAAAACCTAAAATAAAATAACAAGCTAAATCGAGTATGTTTCAGGAATCTTGTGATACTATAGACAGGTGGAATTTAGTGTAAAGATCCCAGTTATTTCGGTTTCTATTGGTAACTGTCCCTAGAAAGTAGGAGTTTGGTTTTGATAAGTTACTCCCTTTGTAACCAATGTCTATTTTGGAATCTTGGAAATGGACGACGTGTTTTTCGGTCTCATATGTAATTTATCTATATATGTTGTTAAAAAGATAAATGAAGGGTTCAATTGGATGGAGAGGGGCATGCCTTTGTAGTAGGAAAACTTTGTGATTTCTTATGAATTTGAATACAAGAAGAAAATGTTTTCTTGAATAGTCGAGATTCATCATGGTGTTAATGTTCAGTATGTTTTCTTGTATTTCATCTTCATGAATGTGTTTTGCTGCTAATAATAATCTTTAAGTAAAAGAATGAAT
The DNA here is from genome assembly GCA_000966675.3 of Picea glauca. NCBI lineage: Eukaryota > Viridiplantae > Streptophyta > Pinopsida > Pinales > Pinaceae > Picea > Picea glauca. Next base: position 356,853 of record JZKD02S2047823.1, read on the forward strand.
TCATCTTGTTGGTGCCTCCTTCTTACATTGATTATGATTTTTATGTGTTTAATGGTTTCTGGTTCAAAATTCACTCTTGATTGGTGCTCTGTTTTCGGTAGCCATCCTTTATGTTCCTTGTTATAAAGTTATATCAAGAGATTAACTCTTTGTTAGATTCCTCTTCTCATGGTGGCCTTTCCTTTCATTTTGGCTGCGATTTCATATTTCTTATTTGGTTGAACACAGTGCCTATTTTTCCTTTGTTCCCTCAAGAATACATAGCTTGTAAATTTTCATATGATTTTAGGAGTTGATCCCATTGCCCAAGGGCCTTGTTCTCTTGTTTTTCCTACCAACCCCTTTAAAAACTTGTCCTATTACAAAATCTGACCTTTGTGTTTCCATTTCCAAATATTTTTGAGTATTTTCAAGTATTTAAATGTTTGAGAGAGCCCTGTCTGGTTGGAAGGGTCAAAATCCAACCTAAAGTTGGTTGAAACAGTTACCTCTGTCATTTTTTTATCAGCTGAACAAATTTACAGAGTGTTAACAATTCCAGGTACTTAATTCATGTCTTGATTCTTCAGTTGTTCCTACAAATACCATAAAAAATCATGCATGTTATAGCCATTTTCATGTAGCAATTGTCTTATTCATAGGAGTTCTCAATACCACAATATAAGAATGTATTAAAAAATAAGTATGCAACATTAATTTAATACATATTTGTATGGGTATTTCTCTACTTCACAAAGTTACCATAGGGAAAAAATGATCTTACTATTCTTTCAAACATGCCCTTCTAATTTATCTTATTGTTCTTTCAAATACACCCTTCTTGATTTCAACCATTATACCACATGCATTTCTTTTGCAGCAATTTCATTCATGTAATTTTCCTCTTCCTTGCCACACTCACCCTTCTAGGCCGAGTCATCCTATTCACCACTAAATAGTCCCTTAGCTAATCCATCTTTCTAATGTTTTCACATGCAATGAGAGTCCCAACTTACTACTAGGAATCCACTACCAGTATATAATCAATAACCTTTGGCAACCATAGGGTTTAAATAACCTTCTTTTCTATATTTATTTCTTTTATCGATCATCATTTTCTATAACTCTATTCCCCTAATAGAGATTTCATGTAGTCTTTCATGTAGTCCATACACATGTGACTACTCTATCATTAACCTCTTTAATTACAACATCCACAATGGCCCCCTGAAATGATCTCAAATTCATGAGTTAGCAACAATTTCATCATTTTAGTTGTTCACATATTACTTTTTATGAAGCTTATCATAAGCATGCATTCACACAATGCATTTAGATAATGAAATCAAGCATATATACCAATATGCATGTGTTCATATTTACACTTGAACACTTTCATAACTACTCATGCATACCTACTCAGCGCATCCTTGCATTGATTCCATAATACCATATTATTTTATCATGTATTCCACCATAATCAGTTGGAAGGTTTATCCAACACCTCAACACATCATCTAGCCACCTTCCCAATACTTTCTTGACCATCTAGACACCTTTCTATTTAGTCCAACACAACACTTGGTGTTGACACTATTGGCAAGACGGTTATATTATAGGACACCAATATAAGTAGAGAGACCATTGGACACTTTCATAGCACTATAGCCTTTCCATATCCAACCACACCATTATATCACACATGGCTTTGTATGTTGGCATTCACTTCTATAATAGGATTATGTCTTCTTACCCACTTTGGTTATTAACTCATAACCAACATAACATGGCATGCCATTTTATTTCACATGAATGCATTCCAAAAATTATGCAACTTTTCTATATCTAATACCTTCTACCTGTACCACACCTAGTAGAATACCATTCCTAGAAAATGTTCAAATCACCTAATCACATCAATTCAAATATCAAATTCCGACTGAGGGGATTCTTACCTAAATTTCCTTCATCACCTATGCAACATAAGCACACCAAATACATACTTACATGGATACCATCAATTTATTTAATTCCTATGTGATCACTTTGTGTTTGTTAAATGCTCATAGGTTCCCTTAACCAACCTATTGAACATCATTTGTTTATCCTCATCTTGTCTTTTTAAGATTAGTTATCATATGCAACAACTTTAGCCATGCTATCATCATCTGTTTCTTAATTACATAACCATCATGAGACACTTGCAATCATAATAACGTATTTATTGCATATATAACAATAGATTACTATTAGTTTATAAGAATTTAATATGCTCAAACAATTTTATATGCACTCTACATCATTCTCAATATACCCTCTATTGTATATTTATTCCATCTATCTATCTATTTCAATTCTAACATTCCTATTATTTTAAAGTATAAATGTATAACAACTCTTTCAATACTAAAAATATATTATTTAATCAAAAGAAAAGTTTAGAAATCTCCCCCCCCCCTATTAGCATGAATTCCTCGCTGGCCATGTTCATCATTTCTGCTATAGAAATTGTATTAGCATTGTTTATCATTTTCTAGCTACTTTTTCTATTTTTGGGTTGTTCTCGAATCCCAATGTATTCTTGAATATTTTGTTTTCTCACTCTAATAATTGTTGCTTCCTTTTTTGAACACTTTCTAGCCATGTCCAACTTGGCCTCTCTACATTTTCAACCATTATATCATATAGTATTGAAAGCTCAATAGATGTTACCTTTACTTGGGCAATATGGCCCCAACTTTACCTTACCTAGACTTTTTAGCACTTATGGTGTTTTAACTTTCATTTACTTCAGCTTAATATGGACATTCTAGTCTTATTAAGCATTGTCTTCTTTTGCGAATTTGGCCTTAGTATTAATATTCATTCATCACCACTCTAGCACACTATAGTGTTGCATTTATGTCCTTTTTTCAACTTCATATAGACTCCTATAGAGTCTACTCTATTTTATACCCACCTATAACTTCAAGCATTTCATAGCATTACAATTAATGTTCTCTATATTCATATTCTCTCCTTCAAATTTCATGTCGTTTGCAAACAATATCAAGCATACATATGTTTTCCTTCTCATATGTCTTCTTAATATTCCCATTCAGGAAATCATTGCACTTGTGTTCTTATTGTTTTCCTTGGTATATTTTCTATGCTGACCTCCCTCATTCTCTTCATTTCCATCATGCATTGCAACATATTTTCTTCATCTCCATCATGCATTGCAAAATTCATTATCACTTAGTTTGCTTTCCTGATATTTAGGGGTTAAGGAAAATTACCTTACTTTCCTATGCATATAGATGGAATTATCCACTTTTTAACTTGTTCTAGGCTTCTTACTATTGTCATTGTTACTTGGATGTACACAATAACTAGTTTCAATGGTCATGGTCCACATATCTCTTATCTTCATGTAGGAATATTCCATGCGCTAGTCAAATATTCTCCCATAACATAGAATATTCAAAACTGATTATGAAAAGATCATATGGATCTTCATACATGTCATCATTTCTTTATTTCATACTTTATTCATCTTCCATAACTAGGTCCTTTCCAAGATCTTCCTCTGTAATATGAATTACACATGTTATTTACAAGAAATGTTCTATAAGCATTATCATTGAAGACATAATCTTCTAGTTCCTTTATTCTTCATTACTGAACCTAGAATTAAATCCGTAACATACCTTAACAATCTTAATTCATGGAATTTGATCACCTTTTGATCATACCATGACATAACACCCTGTCCTTTAGTGTTCTTATTCACTAAAAACACTACCTCGTTGGTAAGTACTCATCTATGTTTTTTATTTCCATGTTTTTGAACCTTTAATTGTGCCTCCACATTAGTGCCTAGGCACCATCATGAGTGTATGTAGCCTTCCTTTCTCAGTATTCACATCTAGCATGTACACAAAAACCTTCACATTGGAAATCTAATACGCCTAGAAAATTTTACATCAATATGGAATTTCCATCTTTGTCCTTTTTATAATTTCTATAGACTTGAACTTTTATCCAAAATGGCTATATCCCAAATGGAGAAAAATGAAAAATATTTAGTAAGACAAAGTGTAACACCCCATTTTTAATCCCCTAATTAATTGTAGTTAATTATGTTTATAAAAGGTGATATATTAGAAGAAAGACATTATTGCCATGCCATGGCATATGAGCATTGTAAATATATCAATTTATTAATAAAGTATGCCACAAAATTGACTGATGGGGGGAATACTGGTACTAGCCATGATACCGTGCAAGGAATTAGTGAGGGGGATTAAAAAGGGGATTCATGTGCTAAGGACCCCAAGGCACTTTGTTGAATAATTTTTGGGGAAACAACCCTTATCTCCCTTTATATTAAACCTGAAGCCAATCATTACATAAAGGCATGGGTTGGTGGTTGAGGGGGTATTCCAACATAAATTCATAGGAGTGAGGATGGTAAATCCATGGGTAATTGTGGACAATGCCATCAACATAGAGAGAAATTGAGAATATTATAGGAGAAGAGGAGAGAATGAAATGATACACATAGAAGGGGGATAGAGAAGGGAACACAAAAAAGGTCACGTTGTACAAGTGTAGGAGTAGAGAGCTTGTGCAAAAGAAGATAAAGTAGAGTTGGGTATAAAGAACCCACAAGAAAAAAATAAATGTTTGGGATGAAATGTGGAAGATTCCACGAGTAAGAGAGTAGAGGAATGCACAGAGAAGGTGAGAGAAATGTTCATAGTTGTGGGAGAACCCACGTGTAGAGAAAACATACACAAATCATAGTAAGAGTGTTTGCATGGTTGGTTTGAAAACAAAACATGACCTAAGAAGCAGAGGGTCATGGGATTGATTCTTGTTGGATAGAAACTAACATGGGAAGGGGAGGGTGTTGAGGGACAATGTATCCATGAAGAGACTCCATTGTGCAAAGGAAATCCAACTAGGAAGGCATATGATAAACACATGCATTCCCTAGGCATGGTGGGTATAAGGGGTTATCAACTAGTGGTTAATGTGAAGGAGAGTGGCCTTCACACTTTGAATTTATCTGAGTGTTTAAGGAATCCCCTAGTGATATCATGGCCTATCATGGGGATGGAGATATTGCAGAGAAGACTAGTACATATGAGCCTATGGTTAGGTAGAAAAGTGCTCACACTTAGTCAATCGGGTTGGCTATAGACCTTTAAGTAGAAAAGTCTCCCTTGTACTTTCATTTACATTATGTAAAATATGTGAAGAGGCATGCTTGTACAAAAAATCAGATTGCATGGTTATGAGCATGAATTTGTAAGTAAAGTTAATTATTGTATGTCTAAGTTTCTTGTGTGTATAGTAGTGTATCTACAGTGCTTGATTTTCCTATGATAGGGATCAAGGTAATAAGTTGATGATTGAATTGAATTTAATGTGTATGTTTTTATTTCCTAAGGTGTATGAGTTAATAAGATGCAAATACCTATGGTTTAAATCCCTTCTCTTAGAATTCACATGGGATATATAGTTGTGTAATTCCTTGTAAGTTGGGAAATTCTACATGCTAGTTTATTCTATGTGAATGCATAGGTATATGGCCTGAAGATTCATGGCCAAATCTCTGAGAATTGTATGAATATCTATGCGTGGGTGTTGAAAGTTCATATACTCGGGGATTAATGATTCCCTTGATTTTCATATTCTTTAACTTTAGGAAGATAAGTATGGGAGTAAGCTCCCAAAGGGCCCTTTATTTTAGAAAAGTGTTGGTAAACCCAAGTTATAGAGGACCTAGATCTTCAAAACCTTATTCTTCTTCAAACTCCTTACAGTGTAGGTTCTATTATGTAAACCCCAAGATATTGGCAGGGCCAAGATCTGTACAGAGATTATCCATGTACAATATCCTTGGGTTTCGATGTTGAAGAATTGAGAATTGATTTTTCCCCTTTTTATTTTATGGAAAGTTCTTAGTGTAGAAAATCTCAGCAAGCAAGTTGGAAGATCCTGTGGAAGTTGAAGTCCCATTTTGTTCGAATTCCTAGGAATGGAAACTAGATATGGAACCATGAGGTAGTGACATCATGATGAAATTGAGCCACATGTCAGGGATGTGGAAGTGACATCATGGATTTCCATGGTGGAATTTTACCCATGGTAGATCCACAATGGTGGGTTGTGATGGTCAATGCCTTAAGTCCAAGGGAAAAAGGGTTAAGTGTTGAGAATTAATCTTGATTGTTCATTGGATATCATGATTTGAGATCAACCATCCATTGGGTATTGGTGATCAGAAGGGCCAATGTTTGGGGATAGGATTGCAGAGATAAGCCTTGTGGGTGGGTGAAGCCTCGTGGTAAATCCTTAGGTAAATTCTCTAGGAGAAGTTCCTAACTATGATAGAACCTCCACGAAGGTGTCATGGGAAGAATCTTGTAGAGGGAAAATGTAGGCTCAAGGGATAGGCTCACAGGAATAAGTATGAAGGAAAGTTAAGAAGGGGTTAATTTGATTGGTTTGTGGTCTATGGTAAAATCCATGAAGCTTGGAAATTGTGATATCCTAATGAGATGAGCCCATGAGTGAAAACACAAAAAACGACAAGAGTCATTGGAATAAAAAAAGAAGGAGATGACCACATTGGTGAATGTTGATGTGTGTGCCATGTCAATGGATTGAAAAATGGAGGCTTGTCATTGAGTACACGTCAGAAAGGAAAGGCATATCAGAGGCTTCCATGTGGTAGGTGACATGTGGAAGAGGGAAGGTGTCCTACTGTCGCAGAGTTGGGATGAGTAGGAGAGATAATGGTCGAGATTTCATAAGTTTGAGGAGAATCCCATGCCATTGGTTTCGATCAATCAGGACCATCTGAATTATTGGGGGAGAATGATGTCATGGAATACGACCAGTGGAAGGATATTTATGTTTGTTAGTTTGAAGAGACCGTGGTTGTGATCCCAATAGGCCTACAAGGAAAATGATCACATGAAAACCTAGAGGAAGTATTCTTTGTGCCTCCTAATGGCATGAACCTACAAAAGGGGGAAAGTGATAGCTTCATGGGTTGCAGGATATGGGAATATTTTTAAGCATAGGAAAATGTGACCCCGATAGAGTTCAGGTCAAACATAGTCTTGCAGGGCATGGGATTCGGGAGAAATGTTCAACTTGGTAAGTTGATCACCCTGCAGGAGATTACCCATGCACGAGGGATTTGAAAGAATACATACCTGCATATGATGGGTTGCAATAGGTCCACATCATATAACAAGCAAGGGATAGGTTCAAATGTATTCCAACAGGATGATGTTTTCAGCTGGCACACGTGGTGTGAGTCCACTGGACAAAGTGATGTAATATCAAAAAAATTCTGTATAATCTTTTAGAGTACTTAAATTTCTAGCTAGAGCTCAATTTTGAGTGCGGTTATAGTTGTTGGAAATATCTTTAGGAGTAGAACTAGATTATGGGATCATAATTTAGAATGGGGTTATGGTATGGAAGAGAAAAGAGAAGGAAGGAAGAGGAATTTTTGTACATCCCACCAGCCTAAGGGGGATTAGGGGGTTGGGTGTGTTACACAAAATTTATTAGATTATTGAGGAGGTAAAATGTTGTATAAAGAAATTTTTATAGATTTATGATTTGGGGTCCATTTTCCTCCTTTGAAGATCCTAAAAATCCCTCAAATGTCTCCCATAATAGTGGGTTTTGGCCTATTTTTTCATCTCCATTCCAAAACTTTTCGAATTTGGCCAATTTCTCTAATCAATGTGTTCATGTTTGCTCCAACAACTTAGTGTCAAAATTTTATTAGTAAGAACTCCTTTGTCAAATAATACCACCCTATTATTCAAAAACCCATAATATGCAATTTTTTGAAATCTAGAGTAAAATCAACTATTGGCCCTCATGGAAATTTCATGGTCCTCCTTAGTATGGACCTACTTATGTAATTTCACCAAAATCTAAGATTTATTTCTCCTATTATGGCCATTTTTTTAGATATGTCATCATCTTGCTGAAGTGCATCCTAGTTGACATGGAATGACATGTGGTTACTGATGTGGAGATGGTATATACCTATCAACTCATGATGTATCCATGTCACTAGCCTTACATCCTCATCCTTATATGGTGCCACTTACCTATTTCATATTACTTTATAATTTATTTATTATTACTTTATTTAATTGTGGGCCACCTTGTACCCTCACTATCCTTTTTTTCCACTTGACATCTTTTATAAATGAAAATCGAAGAGATATTCCATTATATTCAGAAACATCCACTTGGCACCTTCTCATTAGGTGATGTGCCTAGAAGGGTCCCATCTCGAACAATCTTCAACTAATGCACAGGTTTTCCCATCGTAGATCTCAGATCTAGGATTGATATCAATTACAGGTAGGAAACTAGCATGGGGTTTAATTTACCCTAGTGGCCTCGTAACTGCTTATCTCCATGGTTTTCCTAGGGGACATGTGTCTCTCCCACATTAATTATGGGTCCCCAAGGAACCCTCGCAAAACCTTTTTTTGACCCATAACTTCCTTTGTTGACGTATTTTCTCGCCACTCTGGACCCTGCCAACTAGGCACCCCAACTTCACCTAGTATCACCCTAAAACCTCCATGTCACCCTACCACTCAAAATCACTAGTACAATTCCATGTCACTAGTATGGTCCACATCACCATTTTCACCAAATTTTCTTAAAAAATCAGAATTTTGAAAATATACATATTTTCCCTTTTTTATATACATATTTATTCATAAGACCACCATGGATTTACCATAATTTTCCTTCTTGGATGAATTTACCTTGTATATACCAAATCGATGCATGTACCCATTAATTTGACATTTTAGAACCGATTTTCTTGTTGAATTTAAACTAAAATTGGGGATTTTCACCTAGTTTCACCATTTTCCCCCAAATTTACCTAGGTTGAAGCTATGTAATTGTGAATTATAAAATTTGGTATTCCTTATGCTCTTAATAGGAAACCAGTTCATGGATTTAAATCATCATTCCATAATGAATGAATTCATAACATTTTCCCGATTTCTCTTCTCAAGGAATTTTTTCAAACAGTTGGTTTGCAACCTGCAATTTATTTTTCCCAAATTATCCTTGTAGCACTTTAATTCAGGTTTATAGACTCTACCCCACACTATCTAGGAAATTTTCATACCCCATGAATTCCTTAATTACAAGCATTACATGATTTCCACATAGACATTTTATCAAACACTTTTGCTACAACCTATAACTTGTTCAAATTTTAACAATTTTGGTATTTTCCCCTAGTTATTATCTATAGCACTTACATACTAGCATAATATTTCTATCTTCACACCATCTGAAAAATTCCAAGTCCATGAATTTTTCAAATACAAACTTTACACAATTTTCCACACACACAGTTTCTTGGAACATCAAGCATTGTTGGTTCATCACACTTCTTCTATATTTAGTCGGTTGAGTGGTTGACCTACATCTATAAATAGTCGATTAGGAGATCAACTCAATCTATACATTAGTCACCTTTTGACTTTGGCAAAGCATGGAAAGCCCGTAACCTCTTGGAGCTGGTTCAAAATGATGTATTTTGCATTAATCTACGTTCCTTGGATGGTGCAAGATATATTTTGACCTCCACTGACGATCTCTCTCATTTTACTTGGTTCTATTTTATGAAGAATTCAAATCATGTCTTTGAAAATTTCAAAGAGTTTAGAGCCTTTACTGAAAAGAAATGTGGTTGATCCATCAAGTTTCTAAGATCAAACAATGGTGGCGAGTATGTAAATCGACCTTTTGAAGAATAATTGGTTCGATCTAGTATTAATTGGAAGCAATCGGTTCCTCACACACATTAACAGAGTGGCATCACTAAATACAAGAATCAATCATTAGTAAAAAATGGCTAGATGTCTTTTTCAAACCAAAGATATTCCTCCTCGCTTCTAGGTTGAAGCAGTGTATTGTGAAAACTATCTACTCAATCACATATTGACTCAAGTTGTTCTTTCCATGATTCCATTCAAATGATGGTCTGTAAAGAATCCTTCATTCAACCACCTTTGTTTGTTTGGATGTTTTTTCTGGGCTCATATTTTCGATGATTGTAGAAATAAGTGGGATGCAAAGAGTCATGCTTGCATCATGATGGGCTACTCTAAAGATTTGAAATCTTGTCAACTATTTGATCCTGTCAAATGAAAAATATTTATCAGACAAAATCTATGGTTTGATGAGGAGTCTTCTGGAATCAAGTTGATGAATGCCTCTTCTGGGCTATTGCAGGATGACCCCCTTAATTTTTTCTCCGAGACTCATTCTCCTACTCCATTTTTTAGTCCTTTGATTGATCAGTCGAAATTTTTTCTTGTTTTGACTAGAATGTTGAACTCCAAGTTGATTAGTCCTTCAATATCTATTTCAACTGTTCTTCCATCTTCGTTGACTGAAATTGTTCTAACTTCCCATCGACCTGATGTAGTGAAAAATAGTTCACCTATTTCTTGTCTACCCAAATGGACTACTAAAACAATTGAAGTTGTTGGACTTGATGTTAGTAATGTTTCCTCCAGAAGATGAACTCGAAGTCAAGAGAAACATGCTAGTGCTACATTGATGACTCATGTTGTTGAAATTTTTGATCTGGTTTCCTACTCGAATGCTCAAGAACCTACTTGAATGGGAATAGGATATGTAGAAATAAATTGATTCATTGTTGAAGAATCACACTTGGAACTTAGTTCCCTGACCGCAAGGAAAGAACACTATGAAGTGTTGATGGGTCTACAGTAACAAATTTACCTCTAACAATGTTGTTGAAGGACATAAAGAATGTCTGGTTCCAATGGTATTTTCTCAACAAGAAGGTATCAACTACACTGAGACCTTTACCCCTGTTTAAAATATGAACTCTATTCGACTGATTCTTTCCCTTGTTGCTCATTTTGGATGGAAAATCCATCAGATGGATGTGAAGAGTGCCCTTCTTCATGGAGACCTATTTGAAGAAATTTTCATGGAACAACCACCTAATTTTTTGATATATTATAACATGGTTTGTCGACTCAAGAAGTCACTTTATGGTTTGAAACAATCTCCCAGAGCTTCGTATGTTAAGATCAACAATTTCTTTCTTCAAATTGGTTTCAAATGTTGTGAATCCGATCACAACTTGTATGTACTACATACCAATGGAGACACCTTGATTGTTTTTGTATATGTATTTGACCTTCTCATTATTATAAATAATATTGGTCTCATTCTTATATTGAAGAAACAACTTGCTGACTCCTTTGACATGACATTTCTCGATACTCTAAATTAATTTTTGGTTCTTCATATTACCATTATGTGATGGTTTTTTCATTTCTTAGTCTAAATATGTGATGGATCTTTTGACACATTTTAAGATGGTCTATTGTAAGCCTTGTCCTACTACTTTTCAATCTAGATTAAAACTCACCAAAACCTATCAAAATCCTAAAGTTGATGCTACACTTTGTCAACAATTGGTTGGAAGCCTAATTCATCTTACTCATAGTCAACATGATACTTCCTTTGTTGTTAGTATGGTTTCTTGGTTTATCTAAAACCCAAGAGAAATCCATTGGAAAGTAGTCAAACAAATTGTCTGCTATCTCAAGGGTACCACTCATTTTGGTATCAAGTAATGTCAAATTTCATATTCATTGGTCAGATTCACTGACTCTGACTAGGATGGGCACAATGATGATCATAAGTCCACTTTTTTCTATGTGTTTCATCTAAGAAATGGACCATCGGTGTGGTCATGCAAGAAACAAAGGGTAGTCTCCTTGTTGACTATATATGTAGAATAATGTGGCATCATTCAAACACATAGTGAAGCAATATGGATGCTCCAACTTTTAGTTGAACTTGGCCTTACTATTCAGACCTCGACTATAATCTACTCTAACAATCAAAGTGTCATATAGGTTGCTAACAATCATGTTTCTCGCAGTAGTATGAAGCATGTTGAGTTCCATGCTCACTATTTGAGATAGTTGGTTCATGAGAACATTGTCTCTCTTGAATATTGTAGAGCAAATTATTAGTTTGATGATATCTTCACTAAAAATTTAGTTGAAGCTAGATTTATCAAGATCTATGTGATGATTGGGCTTCATAAAGCTGTAATTATGGGGGGGTGTCATGATGATGTAATTTTACCTCTTAAATCTCTAGAGATGTGTGTTGATGGGGGGTTGTTGGAACATCAAACATTGATGGTTCATCACACTTCTCTTGGATTTAGTCGGTCGGGAGGTTGACCTACATATGGAAACATTCCATCGGGATATCAGCTAGATATCTACATTAGTTTTTACATATTTGACATGTCTATCAGTTGAATAGTTGACCAATAGTCAAAGATAGTCAGGTGGTGGATCGACCAGTCCAACAATCAACTACGAGTTGGACACATGGACATGTTGATATTATGGTAGATGTGGGAGGTATTAACCTCTATTGATATTATGGTAGCTACGGGAATTATTAACCTCTATGTGTAACCTTTGATGAGACTAGAATAATCTGGGAAGAAAAATAAACCCTAAATAGATGTGTAGAAACCCTAAAGACATGCCAGATCAATAAAATAATTAATATTTAAGTGTTAAACTCTAAAATAAAAAATCATCCTGGAAAGGTGATAAAGAGAACTATAAATAAGAGGGCATTAGAGGTCATTTCTCATTTTCACACTATCACAACTGCATAAGACTAGTGGTGCACAAGTTTGGAGAGGGAGTGCAACTACAACTACTACAACTAGGATTTTGATTTTTGGTTATGGTTGGAATTTATAATTTGTTATGGTTTGGATTATTTTCTTGGTAAGCTAGCATCGGAGAGAGATACGCTATCTTGGTTGGCTATTGGTTTTAAGGTTTGCTTCCAGAATTATTCTGTCTGTCAAGGTTAAAGGTGCTCGGGGGTGGTTTAGTGGGCCTTATGGTTGGGTGATAATATTGCTATATTCTCTATGGAAAAATGAGGAAATATCTTTTATTCTAACAAGTTATGGGCCCACACTATATTTAGATAGTCTAACCACTAGAATATAGAGTGGGAAGTTATTTTTTAAGCTCGTTATAGCACCAGTTACAACTGCAGCTAGGTTTTTCTAATTATGCAGCTGCAACAAGCCTTAACCCTTGTGTTTGGGCACTTCTGGAGAGGAATTTGACCTAACTCCTTGAGATCCTAGTGCGCCCTAGCCTAGCGCACCTCTTGGTGCCCTCAACCAACAAAAAATTCAGGTTTGAGTTTTTTTTCAAAGTCAAAGTTTCACTGATCAAAGTCAAAGGTTGACCGATCAAAGTCAAAGGAAAAGGTTGACTTCGGTTCAAATTAATTTTTTGATCAAAGTTGAAATTTTAGAGTTTCTAGCTTATTCTTATTATTGAATGTAATCTCTTCTTGTCAAGATGATATCTAGTTTCAGATTGGAAGACAAGATGGATAATGCTACAAGACTCCAAAGGTATGCACTTGTATATGTTATCCAAGTTATATCATCTATCAAAACATGAGTGTTTTTGCAGGGAATGTACTAGAGACCTTGTCCAAGTTGTAATATTGGATTCGGTGCATTCAGATGAACAAGCACACGCCCCATAGCAGTTGTGGCTTCACGTTCCAAGTTTGATTAAATTGTTAACCTTCAAATTTGTATATATCAAGGGTGATAGTTGCTACATTATAAATTGTGAAAGCAGTATTTCAAAGGTTCTATTATTTCTAGGTGAAATGAATACTTGACTGCATATGAATACCATTGATATATATGCTTATTATACTTGTTTTCAAGATGAACTAATATTTCCTCTAGGGAGGTATTTCTTGTTTTCTCTTTTTGTTCTTCTTTCGGGCAGGTACCCTTGTGAAATATTTTTGATGAACAATACTTGCAGAAGTTGTCATAGAAAAAGTTTATAAGGATGACACAAATTCCAGATGGGAAGCAATTAGAAAAGATAGAAACAACCTTAAAGAGACTCAGAGGATTCAGACTCAAGGAAGTTAGGAATCAAAAGGAAACTCGAATAAGTTTGTGACACTTTGGAGAAAGAAAATATAGATGTAGTAAACGGAAGCATGGCCTCTCCCAGATGGAGGGAGTTGATCACAAAATTCCAAAAGAAGAGCATTCATATTTCTCATTCAAGAATGAAGCTAGGATTAGGAGGGAGCTAATCTCCAATGATATGATCCATTGAACAATAATATGTAAATACTATGAAGTGTCTATCGATGTTCTTCATTAGAAGTAGCAACCATGATAAGCATCACGTGTTCATCTTGACTCTAGAAGAAGTCTTCTTTGAAAAGAAGCCTTAAATATCCTTGGTTTTCCATCTACATTTATGTTCCTATGGCGGAAGGAAAAATTTGGAGCGTTCAAGAAACAAGGGAATGTAATCTATAGAAGATTCCATGGACTCCAACATTGAAGAGAAACATGAGGAAGAACATGAAGATTCCAAGAAAGAAAGAAAAGTCAGAACAACCAATTGAACCAGTTTGAACCCATGAGAAGTAGTCAAGTAGAAGGAATGGAAGGAATTTGTGATGAAGGACAATGTATGTGAGAAATTGTGAAAAAGTATTAAGCATTGATAGATACAAGGCAAGACTCAGGGCTAGAAGGTTCTCCCAGAAGGAGGGAGAAGACTATGTTGACAACTTGTTCCAGTAACCAGCCATACCTCTGTTACACGTCAAAATTGCTAAGCTGGATAAGTGTCGCATTGTCCCTCTCAGTTATCGTAAGTGTCACATCTTCCCTACAACTTTCGAAAGTGTCGCAAGTTGGTCACTAGTGTCACAAATGATGTTCAGACATACTGCCATGTCAACGACACTAGGGAGGCACTTATAACATCTCATATGACTAATTTGAAGGAGGAGAACTGGTCTAATGAAGTGAAATAACTCTTGACACCTGAAAGGAACCCTGAAATAAAGGTTTTGAGGGGGAGCGCTCCCCTACTTTAGCTCCAGAAGCACTGGCGCTCCCCTATAGTGCTTCAGGGAGCGTTATAATGCTCCCCAGCCCCCTTTGAAGGAGCACTGCTCATCTTGAGAGCGCTGGTGCTTCCCCAAGGCTTACCAGGGAGTGCTACAGTGCTCTGATGTCCCTTCTAAGGGAGTGCTTCCTAATCTGAGGCAGTAGTTGGCCCGTTGAGGAGAATAAGGGGAGGATCTTTCGAGATTAGGAGGCAGTTGTGCTCGAATTCTTGGTTTCATCAAGAGATCCCTGATCTAAGGAGAAGGTTCCCAACTTGTTCTAAAGATAACTCAAGAGGTTAAGCTCCTCTTAACCTATATAAACAAGCTCTATGATGGTGGAAAGGGGGAGGATACCAAACTTATGATCTCATAAGTGAGGAGGAAGAATTGACTACATGAAACTTATGATCTTGGAGGAAACTCACAGTCAGCCAAAGGAGAGTGATCAGTGAAGCTGATGTCATCCAGGTTGTGGAGCTTTCAGGCAAGGGTTAGACGAAGAGGACTTGATGAAGCTGTCGCATTCGCATCTACGATTGTAAGCACTACTGTCGTTATTCTCATCAATATGACACGCTTGGCCTATTTATTTCTAGTTTGTGTCTAATGTCACATGAACTTATCACTAGTTGATAGATCTATTTTCAAGCTAATATCAGTAGAGTAGGAAGTGGTTGTATCTTGTCTTATCTGCAGAACTCAGCGAGGAGCAAAGGATTGGAGCGCAACTCGGAGCGTGCAGGGACAAACGTCGATAAAAAGGTACTTCTGTCATCCTTCCTTCTCATGTGTTAGTTTATATAGATTTGAAAGGAAGTCAGTGTCCATGATAAGCATTTGTCTGTCTAGGGTTAAGGTCAAGCTCTAGAGGTAATCTACCTGTCTGCAGGGAGATTTTCCTACAACAAAAACTGGCGACTTCACTGGGGAGATAGCCTCAAATCGAAACCTCTTGTTTGGATTTTTCTCCTCATTGGACTTGTTCTATCTCTTGATTGTGCTAGACCTAGGTCATCCCCCTTTGATTAGTTTCATGAGCTGATTGGCTCCTTACCTTATCACACTCAGCATACTTGTCAAGTTTGAATCTCAATTTTTGAAATTTTTTGACATTTCTAGGGTTTTTAGACCCTGGCGCCCCTGTCCTAGTGTTAACAGAGCGCCAGCTCTCCCCCATACCTTTACACAGAGTGCTATAACGCTCCTTTCCCTTGGCAATAGAGCGCCAACCTCTTTTTGGCCCAAAAACCCTCCAGAACTGCCTTTTTCAGGGTTTGCCTCTGTGTCTCTTTTGCTGAGTGATCTAGTGAGTCAATTTTTCTTCCCTTTCAACCTTGACATCTATCTTTTTGAAGAAAAAACATCTCATTAATTGGATCTTGTAGCCTTCTTCACTGTTTTCATTGAGTTTTTCCCTGTTTAGTGAAATTCAAAACCCATGCATTGTTCTTCTCTCCTCATCAGTTGAGTAGAAACCCTGGTGAAGGTCATCAAAGGCCTATAGACCTCTTTGTCTTTATTTCGGTCAAGGTTATTGTTCTTCAACTTTTGCTTTTGGGTGTGAATTTGGTTTTTCTCTTTGATTGCTTCTCTTTTTCTCTCTTTTTCGTTTTGATTGCTACGAAAGGGTGTATTGTTTGTGTGACTTTTGCTTGTGCTAGATTGGTTTTCATTCATACCAAGAAAGATAATTAGCAAGACAAGCATCGTGTTGAATTGATCGCCATTCATATACAAACAATAAAAGATATCTTCATGATTTATTGTGCATATTAGAAGGCATTTTAAAGGTTTTTGCACTACATCAGGATTTGATTGAGAAAAGAATCATTTGAGGACACTCCATATTTGTGCTTGTTAGTGAAAAGAAATTTCTCTCTCCCTTAGATAGATGTTCATCGAAAGGAAATGACTGCTTATCATATTTGATGCACTCTTTGGGTCTGAGTCATAATTCCATTTGTCTCACTTCCATGCACCCCTTTGCGTAAAGAACAACCACTAAAATCTACGCTAATTAAAAGTTATCTAGAACTTTTTATTTTCTAAGATCCTCCACCAACAGTAGAATAGGCTTAGTACTTTGGATTAGGGCTCTGAGCATAAATCTCCAAAGTTTCTAAAACAAACAGTAGCATCCTGAGTTAGGGAGAGTAAATCCAGTTATCGTATAAGTCTACCTGGGATCCCCCTCTCACACAGGGGTTACGCACGAGGTTTCATTTGGGTAAGCTACGGGGACTAACCCTCCATGGTTTAACTGATTGTGGTGGTCGGATCGTATTATGGGGACCACTTTGAGGTAAATCCACAATTACTGTGTGGAAGCCTCTTAGTTGGTTTCAGGCTTGATACCCTGCCCGTACGTTTAGATCGAACTGTCGACTGTTCCCGCCCAGGGGCTGACTGCAAATTGGTAACCTTAGTGGCCATAATCTTTAGGTTCTTACACAAGGTGACAGTGACGGGAAGTCTCACTGTACCTGGAGCAGACAT
>JZKD02S2047823.1:416180-428530 GCA_000966675.3 Picea glauca
TTTTTCTTCATGATTTTCTTCTTCTTCATTGGAATTTTCTTCTTCAGTTTCATTTCTTTCAATCCTTGTATGAGGACATTCAAATTCAACATGACCTACTCCTTCACAATTAAAGCAAAAGAACTGACCTCTATTTTCTTATTTGAAATCTAAGATGTTGTAAATTTCTTCAACTTCTTCTTCTTCTTCTTCTTCTTCTGCTTCTTCAATTACATAAAGGTCTTGTAGCTTGTCCCAAAGATCTTTTGATTATGCACATGATCCCACCTTGGATTTCACTGAATCTATCAATTCATCCAGGATGGTATCTATTGCCAATTTGTTGTTCCTTTTTTATTCCTTCTGAGCTATAGTCTTTGGTTTCTTCAAAGCATTGTATACTGAAGAAACTAAAAACCAAACATCTGCCACAAGATCTTTCAAGTAAGTTTCCATTCTATTACTCCAATATTCAAAATTGATTCCATCAAATGGTGGAATCCTATTTGGAATTTTATCTTCCATTTCTTAGGATCTTCCTTCCAGTGGTTAAACTGTACTGAAGGTAACCCACTCTGATACCAATTGTTGATACTGAGAGGGGGGTGAATCAGTATCAAGTACAATTTTAAAAAAAAATCAAATTATACTTAAACCATTCAATTATATCCAATGAGCAATGAAAAATAGTATAAGAGTCACACCAATCCACCATAATAGACCATGCACAATATATGAGAAATAATTGTTCAAGGGAAGTAATGACTTCCAAAGGTAGCTACAGCTTCCAAATGTAAAGGGAGGGATAAAAATCCAAGATGAAGATACAATACCTCAATATCAAGAGATATTTTAACTCTCCATCCTTTCTTCTTCCTTCCACCCAAGAATGTATGAGAGATAATAAAACTTTACATTAAATCATCGCCATCAACCAATCATCACATAGAACCTGATAATGCTTCCTGAGAATTCTTCAATTTCTTCAATTATTCAATTCTTGGAGTAATCGGATCCTATAGATAATATTACTCAATGTATTGTCTGAAAATCCTCCAAGTTTCACTCCTTGAATCCTCCCCAAAAAGAAGTTATAGAGAGAATGGTAGACCTTGTTCAATTCTAGTTTATTCAGGAGACCAAACTTGTACAGAATGCCCCGCGCTCAATATTTAACATCCAATTATGAAACTTGCACACAAGAAACTAAATTATGTACTCTTTCCAATGAAAATTTTCCAACATCATTTGGATTCTTGATGAAGAAGTTATGACTGTTTTACCCGGAACACCTATTTATTGACTAGCTTCAGGATTGGTCACAAACCCTATCTTCCACAGAGTGTATCTCCATAATTATAGCAAATAAAAAGCTGAAATTTTTAGCAAAGGTACCTTGATATGCCTTCTCAATACCATATCAATTTCACCATCTGAATCATTCTAGAAACAACATTATAGCAAAAATGGTAATATGACCTGAAAATAACATACCTTAGAATACATCACCAAAAGACTTCATCCTCCCTTGAAATCCGGCCTGCTTTACTTCTGATTTCCTCTTAAATTCGACTTGTGTGTCAAATCAATGTATAATGATATTTATTTATACCATTTATTTCACTTCCTTTTAACATTAGGGCCGACCTGACAATTTCATATTTTGTAATTCTTTTCTTTAATTATCTTTAGGGCCTACATGTACTTCCTTCTTCAAGTCACTTTGTCATCTTCAAAAATTCATTTCTCCTAAAACATGAGGATCCACGTGATGTGCCACATACCAATGGAAACAACATGATGTATAATATCCATCTATGGGTCTTGTATCTACATGTGCATTTTCCTTCATGTCCAAATACGTTCATCAATCTTGCGGTCCAAAAACCATGAATAGGGTTGACATCAATGACAACAACCAATTTTACAACAAACCCTCAGTTCGGCATTGTAAACATAGGGTTTGGTTTGTGCCCACCATTGATGGGTACTTTCAATTACCCGCCTCCGAACGACAATGTCCATTACATGACTGTTGTCCCCGACTAGTCTAGGGATGAAATTTTGTCAAATCTCGTTGTTTCGCATGACCTACTTTCACGATCCATGGAATATTCCTTCCCCATCCACTATGATGGAAGGGAAAAATCACCATGGAATGGTCATGCCTTTTTCCATGGAAGACGTTTCATACTCGATCATTCAATGAGCTTCTGTCAACCCCAATTCGACTCCCACACAAGATTTAGATATGATGCTCGAGCCTATTTGAACTCAAGGTTCCCTTGCTGATACAGATTCTTTAGACTTAGTATTGCCTTCAAATGATGTGATTATTGAGGCAATGACTAGTCCGGAGAAACCCTAGGATGATTTTCATCACAGATCCTATTTCCTCCCAGAGTTGGGACAAATTGAAGTAGGAGAATTCACTCTAACTATGAATGGAGATAAATATTGTCCTATTAATCCTTTGGCAACACACGTTGTTTATGATAAAGGAAATATGGCAACAATATCTAAAACGATACCTATTGACATCTCCAGAACCCCTGGCATCATGGAGAATATATTTGTTGGAGCATATTGCTCCCCCGAGGAGATTCAAATCTACACTAATTTATTTAAAGAATTTTGTGACATGTTTTCTTGGTCTTACAAGGAAATGCCAGGCATAGATCCAAGAATCGTCAAACATGAAATCACAAATTATCTTGATATCAAGCCGGTCCAGCAGAAGCTTCATCTGGTCAATCCTAGGAAAGCAACAACTATCAAGGTTGAAGTAGATAAATTACTAAAAGTTGGTTTCATCTACCCCGTCCAATTGACTCAATGGGCATTGAATCCTATGCTAGTAAAAAAAAAACATTATGCTATTCACGTATGTACGGACTTCCTTGATTTCAACAAGGCCTATCCAAAAGATAATTTCCCCACACCATTTATCGACCAGATAGTTGATGAATGCACTGGTTGCGAGGCATTTGGGTTCATGGATTATTTTTTGGGATAAAATCAGATACATATCAAGCCCGAAGACCAACACAAAACTACTTTCATCTGTCCATGGGGTACATTCTATTATCGGAAGATGCCTTTTGGTCTGAAAAATGTTGGAGCTACATTTCAGCGGGCCATGTCTTTTTCTTTCCATGACCTCAAACACATAGTCGAGGCTTATCTTGATTATTTAGCATCACGATATCTCAAGAGAGTTGATCATCCAACACACCTCCAACTTATCCTTGAACGATGTCGCTACTACCGAATCCATTTGAATCCAAACAAGTGCATTTTTTGCATCACATCAGGTCATCTGCTAGGCTTCATAGTTTCGACAATAGGGATCATGGTCGATCCTCTAAAGGTTGAGGCAATAGTTCAATTACCTCCCCCATGCACCATACCTCAGCTTCATAGTCTGCAGGTAAAAGAGAACTTTTTACGTCGTTTCATCGCAAACTATGCCGAGATCACAAAGGGTTTTATGCGTTTATTGAAGAAGGATGTTCCTTTTCATTGGGATGAAGCCGCTCAATGTTCTTTTTCAGCATTGAAATGCACATTCATATCTACCCCTCTGCTTTGACCACCTAATTATAATAAAGATTTCTTATTGTACTTGGCTGCTACGGAGTTGACCATTGGTATGGTCTTAGTTTAGGAGGATGATTTTCTCTTAGAATACATGATTTATTACCTGAGATGAGGCCTAGTTGGATCAGAACTCAATTATTCTCACAATGAAAAACTTGCGTTGGCAGCAGTCCATGCTGTCCAATGGTTCCATCATTGCATTTTGTTTCGCAAGACCACTGTCATCTCCGTTGTGAATCCATTTCAATATGTATTGACACGACGCATCATCGGTAGAAAGATTAGTAGATGGATAGTTATCCTCCAGGAATTCAACTTGGAACTCATTTCGGAGAAATCCAAAAAGTCGATGGTCTTCGCGGAAATCATATTGAAACTTCCGGTCGAATTAGGTGATGTTATACCCAATGAGTCGCTTATCAAAGGAGACATTTTTTTTATTTCATCTTTCGACCCCTGGTATATAGATGTACTTTTCTATCTCAAGACTTTGAAGTGTCTTGCCTTTGCTTCTCATGATGAGCATCGCCGTATACACCATCAAGCTAAGAACTATCTCATACTAGAGGACACTTTGTATCATCAAGTTGTATACTGCATCCTTCGTCGATGTCTCACCCATGAAGAAGCGAAAATTGTGCTTAGCGATTGCCACACTGGAGCATGTGGTGGTCATTTTTCTGGGTTGGAAACAACCCAAAAGATTCTATGAGTCGTTTACTTCTAGCCAAAATTAATCAAATATTGTGTTGAATCGATCAAGAAGTGCCACCTTTGTAAGATCTTCTCTCAGAAGATGAGGGCACACCCTACTCTCATGTTTCCTGTTATTACCGTTGGTCCCTTCACTAAATGGGGATTGAATACACTACTTGCAAACCCCCTTTAGCAAGGGGGCACCACTATGTCATTGTAGTAGTAGACTACTTCACCATGTGGGTCAAAGCTATGCCAACATTCAAAGATGGTGTGGAGACAACAACTCTCTTTTTATTCAACCAGATAATAGCAAGGTTCAACATCCCAAAAGATATTTTTACTTTCAGAAAAAAATGATGACTCAGTTAACATCAAATATTGGATTGCGGAAAGAAAATTCATCACCCTACTACCCCCAAGTGAATGGTCAAGTAGAAGCTATAAATAAATCTATGAAGACCATTCTACAACAAACTATCAATTTGGACAAGTCAAATTGGCATTTGATGTTATACTCAGCATTATGGGATTATCGAATGTTTGTTAATACTGCAACTGGTTTCTCACCTTTTCAACTCGTTTACGGGTTGGAAGAATTGTTTCCCATAGAGTTCCATATCCCATCATTAAATTTGGCAGTACAGTTATTGCCAGACACTTCACAACTTGAGGAGCGGTTACTATACCTCGAACAACTCAATGAACAACGTCGTGATGCAGCCTTGTCTAACGAGGCTCACAAGAAAAAAGTCAAGTGTTAGTATGATCGTTCGGTTCGTCCTCAGATTTTCTCTAAAGGTGACCTTGTCCTCATCTATGACCAAGATAAGGACCCCCTGGGGGCAGGCAAGTTCAAATCCACGTGGTTCAGACCTTTCATTATGAAAGAAGTACTACAGAAGGAAACTTATCGTCTGGTGGAATCTGAGGGAAATGTTTTGGCAGAGCCTAGAAATGGGCTCTGCCTAAAAATGTATTACTCATAGGTGGGTCGCCTTGGGTGAATTTTTGTAACATATGTATAGTCTTTGTACTATTACTTTTTAGTTTTGTCTTTTGGTTTTATGGAAGTGTTGTGTTTTATGTTATCTTTTTCATTGTGGCAGATGTCAAGTGAATCAGAAGTGTTTATTGGGTTTGTAGACATCCCTATCTGGCACACTCAGAGGCTTGCCTCCGTATCTTGGGTTGTTTTCACACCTTAGGGACATTTTCTATCTTCAGGAGGTATTTTTTTAGGCGACACCGCAAACATTGTCGCCGAATACAACACAGTTATTGAGTTGCTTCATGACGCTTTGTCACTTGGTATCTCTCACCTCCGAGTCTATTTAGACGCTTAGTTGGTTGTGTCCCAATTAAATGGATTCTACCATGTTCATGATCCTACTCTACATCGACGGTTCCTTAGGGTACATCTCTTAGAATGAAGCTCTGATTATATTACATATTTTTATGTTTCTAGGAGATTAAATCAAGTTACAGATACTCTAGCTAATCATATATTAGATTGGCATCTTGCACACATATAAGAAAGACACACACATACACATGTAAATACATTTCTAAATATAATACATAAAACACGAAGAGATGAAAACACACACACACACACACACACACACATATATATATATCGTAGAAAGTGTCAGAGTACAAGGGTGGGTGTGAGTGCCTCAAAAACAGGTACAGTAGGATTCACAGGGATTATGCCCTCAAAAAATATACATAAGTGCTCTTGGCACATGAATAATCTAGCCTAGATAAGGGTGGGGCCTGTTGGCACAGCCGTAGTGTACAACAAAGTTTTCCAAACGCCAGAAAAGATGGACCCAAGTTTGTGGGACCCCAACTACGTGAGGCTACATAGTTGGTGGAAGATCCTCAATCTCTTCCATGGGAACTGCACGAGTAAGAGCGGTAAGGTTCCGCTCTACCTGCCTCAAAACTCTCCTCGCCTCGCCAAATGGAAGTCCCCCTGCTGCTCCTATTGGTCTAGCGGCCCCGGATGCTCCTGCCTTTGGTCGAGGATGCCACCTGGTCTTCGAAAAATATGTTGGACGCACTGGTCCCACATCTACACATAAAAAAACCATGACTGTCAGATACTCTGGTACACAAAAAAAATGATATATATAAAAACAAATAAAAATCAAATAACTTTGAAAAATAATCTTACCCATATCTCCTCACACCTCTCCAGGAGGTACTGACATCTCAAGATCCCTATAGAAGTTGATCCTGGCATAGGGGTAGTCCTCTATGACCAAAATCTGTCACTCCCACCAAGCAAAGAACTTGTCATCGAATGCCTCAGTGGTCCTTCTTCCCCCCTGTCGTGGAAACAACGTTTCTCATCTTCATAGTGCAGGGTGAGGGGCCTTGTTCCCTCGTATCGTCCCTCTAGGACTGAGACTAGGTACTCTCTCAAAGAAGAAAGAAAAAAGAATAGTCCCAAACCCAAAGTTCCTATGCCTCTACATACGATACTCTATCAACTGCCTCTTCATGTAGTCTAGTAATGTGGTACTCCAGTCAAAAAATTGTGCATTTAAGAACTGGATCGCATAGTTCATGTGCATCTGGGAAGCCTGATGAAATGATGCAGACCTAGTGATCCGCCCAATGAGAAAGACTATCACTTTTAGTGATAGGTTTGCAATCTTGTTTATCGGCACCTGTGTGCCCATTTTGTCTGTGTCAACCTCACAATGGAGTGCAATCAACTCCTCTATGTTGTGAGGATCGAAGGGAAAAGTACAAAAGTTGACTCGGTCCCCTCTCCTTGAGAGGCCAGTCAGAAAATATATGTCTTCAGTCATTGGAGTCAACGACTATCCCTCAAGCATGAAGGCCTCTACATCTGGATGCCAATAATCCACCAAGGCATTCAGAAGCCTGGGTTGTGCCTGCATTAAAGGATAATGAAAAAACTTTATCAAACCACATTGCTTCAATGAAACAAGAGCATTAGGATCCTCATCGACCAAAAGATCAATGTCTTCATGCTCCATTTCCCTCCAGTGAACATACATTCTGCAGTAGACAAATTTCAGGGGGATTAACTCTTTCTTTTTAATTTTTTTCACATATTAAAGGGGATACACGGGTTGTAATGTGAACAGTCATGTGTGCACACGTGCAGTCCTTTTTTTGCATGCATGCACACGTATGTTGTCTTAGTACAGCCGCGTATATGTAGGGCCAACCTTTTTAAAGGTCAGCAGCCCCCAAAAAAACAAAAAAGAAATGCTTAATTTAAAAATTGGAATGCAAGAGGGGATAGTATCTACTTACTTGGTCAAAGCAGAAGTTTGTTTTGTCCACTGAAGCTCCTGGAATCAATTCTTTTCACAAAAGGGGTATTTTTGGCTTTTAGTCAATTTCTCAATTAGCAATGGTGATAATGAGCTACCAGCTTCTATTTATAGACTTTTTGGCCACTTTTTATCATTTTTTGGACCTTTTGTCACTTTTCTAACCTGAAAAATGGTTCAAGAGTTTCTTAAGGTATGTTACAATAAGTGTTACGTTGGTTATTTGGAAATTTTTTGGGATATTTTGGTCTTTTTAAATGGTCTTTTGGTAAAAATTCATTTTTTCAACTTTGTGCATATAAGATAGGATTCCACTTCCATTGGTTGCACCTCGTTGTCATTTTTTCTTTTCCATAGGATAGATCCCACTAAATTGTGACACAAAACCTTCTTTTTTCTCTAGAAGTGTCATAATTTAGTGGTAGAGCCTACCTATACATGGATGCCCTACATAGATCCTAGTTGCATTTTAGCGTCCATGTTGTCATTAATGACTATATGCTTGGGAGTCCTTATTAGTTTTTCCTAATTATGAGTATGAGCCTCATTTGCATGATTCATTATCTTGCTTGACCTCACCCTCAGGACTCCCAAAACACAATGGGTCTTCTTTTAAGCCCTTTTCAGACCCTCTAAAAATGAAAATATCGTCGAGCGATCTTCTTGAACTTCACGCTCATTAAATTGAAATTTGAAGGCATGTATTTCTGGTGGTAGTTTACTCCTTTTTTGGTCTGGATGGTCAACTGTACGAACAAAGGTATACTCTAGAATCCTCGATTCTCTAGGAGAGTACTCCCAAGTATCACTTTAACCCTTTTTTAGACCTGAGAGACTAAATTCACGAAAAAGGAACCCCCACATAGTCCATAGTTAAGCTCTTTTCATACTCCCTAAAATTGAAAAGATCGTTGAGTGACCTTATTCTATCACACTTGTTAAAATGGTCCAGAAGAACATTCCTGATGGAGTCCATAGTTAATCTCTTTCCAGACTCAAAAATGAAAAGAATGCCAAGTGATATTGTCTTTGTCGCACTCGTTAAAAGAATTTTGAATAGACATCTAGTTGGTGCTAGTCTACCCCTTTTTCGAACCGACTGGACTATCTTCAAAAAAGGTACCCCAGTGGAGTCTCCTTTTACATTTTTTCAAATTCTCTAAATATGAAAAATTTTCGATCTTACCTTCTTTGGGCTCACTAAAATTCAATCGAAGGAAGTTACCATTGTGTGTCTTATTAATTACGTTTCTGATCCGTAGGATCTTTTAATGACTTATGGTTGAGTTTTAATTTTGCATGCATTAATTAACCACTTTAGAAACTTAGTGAAAGAATGAGGAAATAAGAGGAATTATGACAGACATATACATATATGCAGATCTGAAATGAAATAATAGACATCAAACCATAACACGCAGATTGATAATGGAGTTCGACACAACTTTGCCTACGTCTCCAGGCCTTTGTCTCTGTGGGGAGGCTTATTTATTTCTGTTCAAGAGCTCAAAAATACATCTCTGCAATTCCAAATGGTTACAAGACTGATCTGGTCATGTTCTTCCAGATCTCTAGAACCCTGCAAAGAAAATGGCAGCAAAACCGACATCCAGAGCTCCCAGAAATGGTCCGACAGCGTCTCCACCTCAAAAGCTTCTCTGCCTCAAAATGGCTTTGGCTTGGCTTCTCCTTAGCATAACTCTACTTTGAATGCTCTCTATGGCCTCCAACAGGCCTGGTTTATATAGGTTTGAAGTTGGTTATTCACCTCCAACTTCCTCCCAAAATTTAGGCTCCAAAAATGCCCAAAAATGGAGAAAATCCATTAAAAATAGGCTAAATAACAATTAAAAGCCATAACAAAAAACCACTTTTTAACAAAAAATCAGGCACAGCCCCCTTTTGGCACACCCTGGTCATATGGGATGGCCCATGTGGCCAAGCACCGTCATTATCATGCTGGCCCCCTCCATACGCTCTCGCTCCCGGTTTCTTGGCACATGAATAGGGCCACGAGCCAACCTCCCGTGCGTTTGGTGGATTAGTTCCGGGTCACATGGGACCCTGCATACATCCATGAGCCAATGGTTACAAACTCCCGAACTATATGGTAATGGTCCGTTGTATTAACCCCATGCTCCCAGTCGTGTGGTGTGCGCCGAGGGCTGGGGCTAAGCCCTGGCCCTTTTCCCCGCAGCTTCAAACTTGAACCAAATTCAAATATATTCTCCACCATTTATATAACAAGAGCCACACGGCGGGTGGGCAGTTAGCCCAGCCCTGCCAGTCCACAGCTGGAGGGGAGGTCTTCGGTTCGACTCCCATTAACCCATAAACAATTTTACATATAAACCAACAACCAATCGTAGGGTGCCATGTGGCAGCCCAGACTGGGCCACGTGGCACTCAGCCAACCAACCACAAACTGCCACGCGTCGGTCGCCTATTGATCCACGTGCCTGCCACTTGTCAGATACCGTGCCACATGTCACCCTTACAGTGGTGACACGTGTCACCTCTTGATAGGTCCAACTATATGCCAAACCGACCTACCACGCTCTGCCACTTGTCATCACCCGAGGCTGCCACATGTCATATACTGGAACTGCCACATCACCTGTACAAACCATACGGTCTACACAGTCAGCATGACACGTGAACTATATGGACTATACAATAATCCCTTTTTTTGCCTGTTTGACATTTCAGACAGAACACGGTATCTTCTCCATACGAAGCCCGTTTGACAAAGTAAATATACCACCGAAATTAGGAAGACGAGACGAACACAATGGCATTAGTTTCATTGCATTTTGAGCACTTTCATTTTTGAGCATTTTTCAACTCCTGTCAGGCTTCTGGATCCAATTTCGGATCACACCTCCCCACTAAAAGACCTTTTGGTCCCCAAAAGGTTACTGACCAATCAACAAGCTCGGGATAAGCCACCCGGCTTGCTCTCTGTCTCTGAACTCTGTCTTATGCACTTGTCTCATCAAGATCAACTGTAACACAATCATGACAACTGACAGTATATTATTAACCATTTGAACATTGTTACATCTTACTGTAGCTACTATCATCCATGTAGAAAACATTGCTAATGACAGCATCAAAAAGACGATTGCAAATGAACTGATATACTTGAAATATCTGCACAACATGAGCTTATCTTGAAGCAACTTATGATTGATTTTCCATTCAACAACCATTTCTTGTTCTTTCTTAAGATCAATTACTTCATTTGAAACATTTATTGGTTTGTTGCATGTTTGCACTACATTCGTTAATTGTTCCCTTGTTTGAAGTGTTTTATTTTCTTTAAGATGATGAGCATGCACCACATAATCATGACCTGCTTTAGTGAATTGATATTGATTCTTTGCCCTGTAGAAGATTGCCTTACGATCAAACAAGTACGGACTACCTAAGATCATTCCACATTCTCTTAATGACACAACATCACAAGTTACCTCGTCCACATACTTAGATGAAATTTCAAATTTGATTGTGCACTGCTTTGTTATGTGCATCTGATGATGATTGCTTACCCATTTAAGTGTGTAAGGCTTATGATGAGTTTGTGTTTTTAATCCCAATTGTTTAACTAATTCTTCTGAGATTAGATTATATTGAGATCCACTGTCGATTAATGTGTCTATCTTAGTGTGTCGCATGATTACCCTTATATGAAAAAACTTGTTTCTACAATCAATATCTTCACCATTTTTACTTATCATACCAACCAATGAGATCTTTGACTCATCACCTGAATCTGATCCCAAGTCTATGGATTTTGATGTCGTTGACACTGTTTGCATTCCCTTCTTTTCTTTGAACCACTTTGGCCTCTTCTCGGGATGCAACTGCCAACATTTGTCCTCATCATGTCCCTCTTTCTTGCAATGCTTTCAAGAGGGTTTTCCTTCCTTCTTTGTCATTGCATTTACATTCTTGCCATTGCCATGCATTTTCCTCTTGTCCTCTTTCCTCGAAAGACGACGATTCCCCTGACATACCTGCTTTCCCTGCTTCAATATACGTAGCTTGAACAGAAACCTCATCAAGGTTAGTGGGTCTGTTATCACTGAAATTTCATCCGCACATGGTGACAAGAACTTAGCATCGTCAAACAGTAATGAAGTCATTCATGGCACTGAATTAATTTCACAACATTCCAGAAAGGTCAAAAACTATACAAAGTAACCAAAAATTGAAGAGCGCTTTACAGAAGTTGGGTGCGCGCGCATATGCGCGGAACAGAAACGTACCATCAGCGCATGCACGCACGATGCGCGGCTATTAGTGCAAAAACCTGCACACCTGCTAAACGATGCATTTATTGAATTGGTCAGCCTCCCAACCACTTATGGATCAGCTCCCAAGCCGATTTGATCCTCAAATCTGAGCTGAATCCACATGGTAGGCTGGTCAAAGACCTAATTAAGCCCTAAAGAGCCTCTTTTCACACTACAAAGGAGTTACATAATCACCCAATGCAATGCTATAAAAAGCCATGAAGAAACCTCATTTTCTCAAGGAATTTCATGTAATGTTATGCTGCTTAGATTGTTTTAAGGACTCACTACTTGGAAATAACACATTAGCACCATTTCATTGAGCTATCCACCTCTCCATTAAGTGGATGTGCTAGGATTTCTTTCACCATCATTCTCATTTTCTTATTGTAAGGAGAGCAAGTTTGTGAGGGCCTCAAGAGCCTTCCATTGGAGGAAGAAGGGACTCATAGTCCCC
>JZKD02S2047823.1:431973-443113 GCA_000966675.3 Picea glauca
CCCCCTTATCAACAACCATACCCTGTTGCTATACCTCCACCCATTAGTGGACCACCACCGGCACCTCCCATACATCCACCTCTTCCAGCCACTAGTGGTATTCCCTCAACATCAGCTTATAGTACTAGCGAAAGCGCTACACCTTCCTATGTAACTTATGAATCGGCACCACCACAGAATCCATACTTCCCATTCCCTGGTCCTCCCCAACCCTTGGCTCCCCCACATCCACATGCGGGGGTAAATTTTGTTCAACCCTCTGCTGCTCAACAATACCAAAATTTTGAACAGTTGAATACATCCAACCCAACTCACCCATCGAACAATGCCAAGAAGAAAGGATGGAACATGAATAACAACAACCCTGGTCAAGGTGGGAATCAACCCCCACAGCACGAACCCACTGGGGGCAACTAGAACCAAGGGAACCAAAACCCCCAAGGGGGCAATAACAACAAATGCCAAGGGAGAAATAATGTTAAAACCATTTTCCCTTGTGCCCTTTGTGGTCAGTTTGGTCATTACACTCACCATTGCCCCCAGATCAATGATTTTAAAAGGTTGAAAGACTCTGGGAGCCTTCCCCCTTCTCCTACGCAACCTGCCCCTTAGCAGGCACCATAACAATATGCGCAACAACCCCCTCCCACCGTGCTTCAAAATCCTATCCCCCATCAAGGTGTAATAAACACCCAACAGGACACACAACATCCCCCACCTCAGGTAGGCCAATACCACAACCCCGACAATCCAGCAGAGCAAACAATTGTCCTCACCAGTGAGGAAGAAATTCTTCTGCAAACACACAATCGTCAGTATCAGACACCAGCTGAGTCTACTCCTATCTCTCCAGAGACAAACCCTACACCGACAGGACCCCCGTTGGTGATCCCTTTCCCTTCTGCCGAACCACCATTACGCATCCCTCACATCCCCTTGCGCAGGAATGTTCACAACCCACAGGCTAGGGAATCTCATAACTATAGTTTGGTAGATGACTTAGCACAATCCCCGACTGCCATGTTAGTTTTGGAAGTCCTCTAGACTTGTCCTACACAACGGAAATCACTACTTTCCACCTTGGGGGCAGTCGACCCTACTGATACGCGACTCATCACCTTTGATCTTGATAGTTGCGAACCTTGTCTTCCTGCCTTGGTCGCTATTCAAATACCAGTTAAAATACGAAACATCACCGTTCATCGGTGTATCATCGATGAAGGGGAATCTACATGCATCATATCCAAAACAGTATGGCAGAAACTTGGTTCCCCGGAACTCATCCCCTCCGCTATCACATTACGAGCTTATGATGGATGACCATCATCTCCTGAAGGGCTCTTCCAAAATGTCCCCGTGGAACTCGAGGGCAAAACTATTCTCATTGACATCGAAGTTATCGACGCTCCGCTCGATTACAATATCTTGTTCGGACATAGCTACATGTATGCTATGAAGGCAGTGGCATCATCTGTCTTTCGGACAATCATGTTCCCCCATAACGGGAAGATTGTGACCATCGACCAAGTCTCACATTATGAGCCTAACCCATATGCCAACCTTGATAACATTCTTCCCCTCATCCACACCAACCATGACACATACCCACTCGTAGAGATGGGTCCTGGTATTTTCAAAGATCCATCCTTATTAGGAACATACCATGGAGCACCACCACTCCTTCCCCCTAATCAAGTATGCGTCATCTCGTCTAACGGAACTCACACAGAGGATGCTCGTCCCCCTCAGGAGGCTTCAGTCATTCCTGACGTCTCAATAGTCACAGAACCACTCCCACAAGAGCCTCCTACACACTCGTCGACCCCTACAGTCCACAAATCCACATCCCCTCAGGGGCATAGTCCCATTTGGGAAACAATTCCCCAACCCCTCACTCAAATTCCCTTCTTTTACCCTTCACCCAGTATAGAATCTTTTCAGGTAGAAGCAACACTCACACTACCTAATATGGTGTTAGCAATCCCAGTTTGGTATTTACACCCACCAGAGATGGTCCCTCGACCATCCCTTCCCCCATAGGACGGACTTCCCATGACGATTCCCGTCCTTACCACCACTACTCTGATACTCACTAACCCCCCTGCTACAACTGGGGGTAGGAGAAAGAAGAAGGATCCCACAACTCCACTTCCTCCATGCATTCCACCACCTTGTGCACTATGTGAGAAAGAAGGTCACCAAACCAACAACTGCCCATCTCTACCAGAATTACGAAATTTGATTCCCCTCAATCAAACTCCCACAACACCCGTCACTACTACTAGTCCTACTACTACCACCCAACCTTCCAGTAGTAAAGGGTTGAGGACCAAATATGCTTGTGCTATATGTTCAGAGTATGGCCATTACACCCACCATTGCCCAGCACTGCCACGCTTTTGGCAGACATTAGCCGCTGTATGCCAGAACTTCCAGAACAACCCACGCCCTACTACGTCCTCTTCGAATATCACTGACATTCGCTATGTCACCACTTCCGTCAATGAACGTATGAGATGCCCTTGCTCTCTCTATGATTCATTAACTCACTTTACATACTAGTTTCCTATGATCCTCGCATACCGACAACGTCAATTGGCCCTGCATCACCAACCCACAGCGGCGGTAATTGACATTACTTCGTCACTCGAGGATCTTCATGTCATTTCTCCAGAACCCAAGGCACTCCCAATGCCTCCTTGGTTCTTAGATGATGTATCTGAGGATTTACCCCATAGCCCACCCAATTCTCCTTCTCATTCCCCTACAGAAACTCTCCACCCAATCACCACGGGTACCCCTCAGTACTTCAATATATGGTTTATGTCGAGTGAACCCTCCCCATCTCCTAACATTGTTCCCCCTGCTTCTTCATCAGGGGGAAATCACACTGTCACCAAGGTCATTCCTCATGACCCCTTGTATTCTCGACATTTCCTATGCGACGAGGAAATACTCGAAGAGCTAAACCACCTAGACTCTCCCTGGGATGCGCTACATCATCGCGCCCTCTTCTCTCCACAGGAAGCCCCCATGCCTCCTAGTCAAAACCCCATTTACGCGGTTGAAACCAAAGATTTTATCCCATCCAGGCCTATCGATTGGTTCAACAATCCCATTCCTTCCCCTGACACTTTTGAAGAAGGTAATATGGCTAACATTTCCCCCACTATCAAAATCGACATTTGCATTAAATTGGCATCGTCGAAGAAATCATCATTGGAGCTGCTTGCACTCCTCAGGACATTACCGCATATAAAGCCCTCTTCCAAGAATATAGGGATGTTTTCGCCTGGTCATAGACGGAGATGCCTGGCCTCGACCCATCTATTGTCAAGCATCGCATCGACACCTGGCCTGACATCACACCAGTTCGCCAGAAATAGCGACCGCTACACCCATCCAAGGCCACGGCTATCAAAGCCGAAATTGACAAATTATGTACGGCCGGATTTATTTACCCCATCGCTTACACTTCATGGCTTTCCAATCCTATACCCATCGACAAAAAACAGGGCACTATCCACATTTGCACCGACTTTCATGATCTCAATAACGCATGTCCAAAAGACAACTTTCCAACGCCTTTCATCGATCAAATTATCGACGACTGCGCCGACCATGAGGCTCTCTCCTTTATGGACGAATTCTCTGGCTATAACCAAATTCAAATCCACCCAGCCGATCAATATAAAACCGCATTCATTACCCTGTTGGGTACTTTTGCATATCATGTCATGCCTTTCGGCTTAAAAAATACCGACGCAACTTTCCAATGGGCAATGACATACATCTTTCACAATCTGGCTGCAATCATCCTCGCCTACTTGGACGACCTCATAGCTCGATCCAAGAAATGCACCCAGCACCTCGATGATTTACGAATCATCTTTCAACAGTGTCGTTAGTACAACATCTGCTTGAACCCTCTCAAGTGTGTGTTCTGTGTCACCGTAGGGCACCTCCTCAGTTTTATCGTTTCCCAAAGCGGTATTACCGTGGACCCCCTTAATGTCAAAGCTATCACTGAAATTCCACCTCCCCAGAATTTATGACAACTACAGAGTCTACAGGGCAAAGCTAACTTTCTTAGATGATTTGTTCCTGATTATGCCATACGCGCACACGATTTCCTTCGCTTACTATGTCACGACATCCCTTTTCATTGGGATGACTACACCCAATAGTCATTTGACGATCTTAAAGAATCACTTTCAAATGCACCTTTGATTAGTGCACCTGACTACAATCGCGACTACATCCTCTACGTATCAGCATCAGCTGTATTAGTAACCGACATCCTCGTCCAGCTCAGAGATGACAATCGTGAACACGTAATTTACTACGTTAGTAAGAACCTCTCAGGACCACCCTTGAAGTATAAACATGAAGAGAAAATTGCTCTTGCAGTTGTCCTTGCAGTCCAGAAACTGCGCCATTACATTTTGCTTCACACCACCAAGGTCGTCGCAGATTCCAACCCTATGCAATATTTGCTCAGTCATCGACAAGTTAACAACAAATTCGATCGATGGATCGTTATCCTTCAGGAGTACGACCTCGAGTTCTCGACACCTAAGAGTAAGAAGGCCCTCGTTCTCGCCGAACTTGTCACGACCCTCCCCTCTGACACACCCAGTGCCCCCGTTAACACCGAATTTCCTGATGAACATCTTTTTTACATCGCTTCCGATGATCCTTGGTATGGCGACCTTCTCGTCTACCTACGAAATCAAAATTTTGGTAACCACCTATCGCAAGATGATCGTCAGCATATTCGCCATCAGGCCCCCCGCTATCTCCTCATCGGAGACATCCTATACTGGCGGGGCATCGACACCATTCTTCATCGATGCTTGACTATTGACGAGGCCGACAGGGTCTTAAACGACTGCCACAACAGCGCATGCGGGGGCCATCTTTCGGGTATATCCATTGCTCAAAATATTATCTGGGCCAGTTACTTTTGGTCTACCCTGCTTCATGATTGCATTCATGCCATGAAACGATGTGAGCAATGTCAGCTCTATGCCAACAAAGCCCACGCTCCCCCCGCTCTTCTTCACCCTATCATTACTGCGGGCCCCTTTTGTAAATGGGGCATTGACTTTATGACTTGTAATCCCCCCTCCAGCAATGCTCACAAATACATTGTTTTCGCCGTTGATTACTTCACCAAATGGGCCGAAGCTATGCCCACTTTCAACAACACCGCTGACACTGCAGCGCATTTTTTATTTAACCACGTGATATCCCATTTTGGAGTACCACTCCAACTTGTTTCCGACCATGGGAAACATTTAGAGAATGAGATCTTCGTCGAACTCTCATCTCGGTTAGGATTCTCTCATGAGATTGCCTCACCATATTACCCTCAGTCAAATGGACAGGTCGAGGCAATGAACAAAGTCCTCAAGACCATGTTACAGCGCATAGTTAATAAACATAAAACCAATTGGCATCATATGTTATTTTCCATGCTATGGGCTTATCGAATGGCAGTAACAACCACTACAGGTTTTACGCCATTTCATTTAGTCCATGGGGTCAAGGCAACTCTTCCCATCGAGTGTGAAATTCCCACCCTACGCACCGCAATTGAGCTTTTACCTGACACTGCTCCAATGGAGCAACGCTTGCTGAACTTGGAGTCTCTGGATGAAGATCGTCGATCTTCCTTACAGAACAATGAGGTAGCTAAAAAATGATCCATGGCTACCTTTGATCGCCATGTCAACCTTTGATCATTCCGCCAAGGCGACCTCGTCTTGTCCTATGATATCGCCCATGATACCTTTGGCCATGGCAAATTCGAATCACTTTTGCATGGCCCTTACATCATCCAACATTGCCTCACCAAAGGCGCATACATCCTGGCCTCCCTCGAAGGCCTCTCACTCAAGGAACCCGTCAATGGGTTATACCTCAAGAAATTTTATGCTTAGAAGTAGTCATTCTACTTTAGGTTACTTTTTCTTTTTTAGTGTTTTTAATCTTTTTCCTCCTACCCTCTCGTCTAAACTATCCTTTGTACTATTGACAGATGCTTCCTCCACCAGCCTACCACATTGGTTACATCGACGGCGCCAGCCGTTGGACACAAAATCTCACTTCGGTGGCTTGGGCTCTATACCCCCCCTCACACGAAATGCTACATTCAAGCGGCATCTGTTTGGGACCAGAAACCAACAACCAAGCCAAATACACTGCGGTCATTGGCCTCCTGGACGCTGCCCAGTGTCATCATATTTGTCACCTTAGCATCTTCCTCGACTCTCAACTAGTCATTCTCCAGCTCAACAATGTATACCGTGTACGTGATCTGTGCCTCTTTTGCAAATACCTGCAAGTTAGATTGTTATCTTGACATTTTGATTCCATTACATTTACACATATTCCAAGACAATTGAATCAAACTACAGATCAAATAGCTAACATGGTGTTAGATTGGCATATATCACATCACGCTACACATACATAAGCATCCCACAAAATCCTGTCACAGCATATAAATAGGATAGACATCATCATAATCATCAACACAAAACACATGTAGACAACATCAGGATCTCAAAATATGTATACTCATATATATATATATCGGCCCATCAGGCCATCCGAATGTTTACATACAAAAAATACATGTATCCACAGGCCAATGTAGCACCTCGGTACAAAAACCGGCTCACCAACCTATCAACAAAAAGATCTACATCATACATCAATCAGGGTGCCTCTATCAAACCCCCACCTGCTCCTCCCTCAGGAGGAGGTGGTGGCCCACCCTCACCTACCTCAGGCAGTGGTGGAGGACCACCCATAGGACCCTCCTGCCCTGGCGGCAGGTGTCCACTAGTCATCGCAGCCAGCACAGCTGCTCGTCACACTATCACCCGCCATGGTGGCGGTACTCCTATACACTGCTCCAGGAACCCCTCATCCTGGATGCGTATCCACATGCCCTCAGGCACGTCCTATAACACTGTCTCCAGACAATAGCGTATATCATCAAAATCAACTCTAGCCACCGTCGGAGGAGCGTGTGATGGCCCCGCACCAGGGTCATCGAACCGGTGCCTCCTTGCTGCCCTCTCGGGCTCTGCTGGTCGCCCCGCGGCCTCATCTCGCCGGCGTCTCTCTCCATGCGGAAATCTCTTCGGCTCTCGTTGAGATGATGCTCTCTGCATATCCACCTCGCGCCCACGAGGTGCCACATCTACACATGTAACAAACAAACAACAACAGATAGTATCAGCATCTATAGCACATACATATGGATTGATATCTCAAAAAATAACATAAATCAAAAACATACACAATACTCAACGTACCTTGATGGTCAAAAACCTCCCCAGGAGGCAGCACCATGTCCAGGTCCCCTCGGAAGTCAACCCCAGCATAGGGGTACCGAAGTACTACATGCGGCATCTGCCACCATATCTGTGCTACCTCCACTGAAAAGTAGTGGCCACCTTCGCCACCACCATGGTGAACCAAAACTGTAGACCACCACCTCAGTCGCGGCTCTCGTGCCCCCGACATCTCTAGTAGAACCCTTGGGTGCAACATCGACACCCTCTCCAAAAGCCAGGCCACTAGGATCGACCCAAAGGAGAACTCTCCTACCCCTATGGACCGACAACGATCCAACTGTGCGATCATCTGCACATGCAGTGTCAGTCCCCACGTGAACTTCTCACCGCCCACCACTCTCTCTAGCACCAACAGCTGGCCACCACTAATCCGTTGGGTCACAAGTGACCCATATACATGAACAATCATCGTCGCTCTGTAACGATGAGCCAGGGAGTCTATAGCAATAACGCTCACCACAGTCCCAGACATGAAGTTCTCACCTGAGCAGTATCGTCGACCAATGGTAACAAGAGTTGTCTCCCTCGGCAGCACCGGCTCTGTCAGGAGGGGCATTCCCCGAAAGGGGATCCCAGTCAGAAAATATACATCCTCCACTGCAGTGAAGGGGATCTGCTCTCCTCGCACAAGGAAGCAGTGCAGTTCTGGACTACACATCTGGAGCAGGAACTGTAGTAAATACTCCTATGCCTGTATCAACAGGCACTCAAAAAAATTTAGCAACCCACAGGTTGCTAAAGTCACTTGCACCTCAAGCCCTGCATTGGCCATAGCATCTCGCAACTGGGCCCAGTCTCACTCTCGCCACCGCACAGACATCGTCACTGCTGGC
Source organism: Picea glauca (assembly GCA_000966675.3). NCBI lineage: Eukaryota > Viridiplantae > Streptophyta > Pinopsida > Pinales > Pinaceae > Picea > Picea glauca. Next base: position 440,180 of record JZKD02S2047823.1, read on the forward strand.
CACCTGCACATAACACAGAGTCTTATATCAGCTCAGCTACCCATCAATAGCATCAAAAAGACTCGTTTTTTACCCTTCAACCTTGCCTCATAGGCGTGGTTTTTATCCCCACAGGCACACACACATGCGCGCCTATTCATTACACAGGCGCACATCTATGCGCGCCTGTTCATTTCACAGGCGCGCCCCTGAGCGCACTTGTTCACCATACAGACGTGCATAGGTATGTGCCTATTCACAACACAAGCATGCCCTTCGAGCATGCCTTAAATTTCTCTTACCGCGCACCCATGCACGCATATTTCGTGTACAGGCGCGCACGTATGCGCGCCTTCCACCGAATCACCCATGCATGTGGGCCCACATCCCATAAAAAAACCCATCAAACCCTCTGTACGGCCCTCCATACCTACCCTGCCCAAAAATTGAAAACCTATTTCTATGCAGGATGATCAGACCACTAACCTGATACTCACAGAACGTCGATCGGATGCCTTGTCCTCTCTGAATCTCTAAATCTCCTCTGAAATCTGCTCGTCCAGTCACTGTTGCAGCAGGTACAAATGAGGTGGCAATGTGGGCCCTACAACTATATATAGGCCTTTTGCCAAACTTCCACTCACCATTCCGGGAGCCTACGGTGTCCATTTTTCAAACCGTCTTCAGCCACGGGATCAACATCCCGTCACCTACATCACAGTTGTCCCTGGGTCACTTTTCATCCTGAGCCCCCAGGGCACCTTTTTTTCATATCATGGTAAGGTACGCACGTGCATTGTCACATTTATCTAATATATGCTCATATCTTTGATTCTCTTCAGATATAGTTCACTTTGGGTATTTGGTTGTTCTGTGCGCAGGTACTGGCTCATCATTTCATCAACATTCTTCCTTCAGGTATATACTCAGCACTGGCATGTAGTTTTTCCTGCTGTATCGCACTTGCATTTCCAGTCACACCCTCTGATGTTCACCTCTAGGATCTCCATTCCCGGCTCTGCAGTACCCATGCCTCCATTTGCATCATCGGTACTGTTACCCAGTAGCATTCTCACCCACATGAGTTGTCCCATTCATAGCACCCTTTTGGCACTTTTCGACACTCATGTTGTTCTTCATTACCCTTTAGGGATGGGAGTCTTGACAGTCTTTCATCATGTCGTGAATCATCCACATACTTCTTCTCCTCATTTTTCTTGCTTCCCATATGGACTCCCAGATCATCTCTTTATGGTTCTATTCTTTTTACCTGCACCTCCGCAGGATCATGAACCCTCCATTTCATCCACCATCAGTTTGCCCATATGCGAACCTATCTTCATTTCACCTGCTTCATACAGAAACTCAGCAATGGGGCCCCCACCCTTCATCAATTTTCCAAGAAAATTCTTCCCTCCCTGGGGTATTCATTTCCCACTGGGGCACCCGTTTCTGTATTTGTACATTTCTCCCCAAAAAATTATTCATTATTTATTGTACAAATGCCTTTATTTCCAATCATTACATTTTCTTTTGTCGTCACTGTTGGTGACTTGCTTCCTTTTGGCCACACGCAACCCATGTCACCCTTGGTTGGAGCATTGCTTCTCATCTACCCTTGTTGGCATCGTCCATATCTTCAAAGTACTACCCAGGTCACTTACCTCTACCCTCTGAATTTGTTCACCTTGTCCCGCCTCTGGCACAACTTATCATTGTTCTTGTCATCCCCCTGACACTCAACCTTGTTACGCGATTGTGGCTACTTTTTAGCTCATACATCCTCCAACCAAGGGCAGTCTTGAGTCTTCCCACTTCTTGACTTCGTCCATGTACCTCTGCCACTTCCTCAACTCAGTAGATTTCACGAAGCCCTTTTTCTTCTGGGAGTCGCGTCCCCCTTTTGTCGACATCAGCACAATTTTCCAGAAGGGCAACAGTATCTTGATTCTCATTTTCCATTCAATGAGAGATCTCGAACGGCACAGGGGGAAACACCACTGCTCCCTGCTGTCGTTGGCCCCCATAACATTCGATGCCAACACTTTCTCATGTTACGGTGGGTCTTACTTTGCGACTATTGTAGTTATTATTATCATTTGCCGAAGACCTCTGAACTTGGTAGGGCCATCAATGCCCGCATCCTCGTCGCTGCTTATTACCGTGATCATTGCCTATTGATTCAGAGTATGTTCCTTTGCAGAATTGTCTTCTGCCTTTATCATTACCACCCCCGAGGGCACTGCAGTTGTCTACACCAACACTCCAGTCATCTTTTTTCAGAGTTACATAACACGAGCATGGGGCATGCCCACCTCGTTTGTACACATTTTTCTATTTTTTGCACACCTCTCAGAAGGTCGAGTCCTATCGGTTCCTTTTTTCTCCAACGGATCGCTCTAAATGGTCCCACTATTGCTCTCTCCTACAACAACATTCTCAGTAGAAGAAACATTGATGGATTTTGGCTATACATGTGCTCCTAACCTCATCCATCAGGGGGCATCTGTTATCACTGAAATTTTGTCTGCACATGGCGACAAGAACTCAACATCGTCAAATAGTAATGAAGTCATTCATGGAACTGAATTAATTTCACAACATTCCAGAAAGGTCAAAAACTATTCAAAGTAACCAAAAATTGAAGAGCGCTTTACAGAAGTTGGGTGTGTGCGCATATGCGCGAAATAGAAACGTACCATCAGAGCATGTGTGCATGATGCGTGGTTGTTAGCGCAAAAACCCAAGCACCTGCTAAACGACGCATTTATTGAATTGGTTGGCCTCCCAACCACTTATGGATCAGCTCCCAAGCCGATTTGACCCTCAAATCTGAGCTAAATCTGCATGGTAGGCTGGTCAAAGACCTAATTAAGCCCTAAAGAGCCTCTTTTCACACTACAAAGGAGTTACATAATCACCCAATGCAATGCTATAAAAAGCCATGAAGAAACC
>JZKD02S2047823.1:444301-503441 GCA_000966675.3 Picea glauca
AGTTTTAAAGATTGCCATTCAATTATTGATTTTTCTTTATAACCCAAAGGATAGAATTGTTTCCTAAGTGAAGAAATGAAATCCTTCCATGATGGAAATACATTACCCACATTTTTTGTTCCATTTTGCAGCTTGCTTTTCCACCAAATAAGAGTTGTACCTGCAAGTCTCAAAGATGCCAACTTAATTTGTGTGGCCTCATCCTTGATCTGTTGCACACTGTAGTATACCTCCACTTGCCTGATCCAGTTATCAAGTTTTTCTGCATTTACTTCACCATCATATATGGGCAACTCAAATTTTACATCAAGTTTTAACAATGGCATTTCATGTTTATTCTTATGAACATTTTTCTTTCCACTAGAGTTAGAACTTGAACTTGAAGAAGAAGGAGAAGAAGGAGGTGTTGATGGAGGTGAAGGAGGAATGTGAGGATGGTCCTTTTCCTCTTCACCTTTTCCCTTTGAATATTCACCCAAAACTGGTCTCTTTCGTTCCAGGTAATCCTTGTACAAAACTTTCACCATCTCCGACATAGCAAGGAATGTTTTCCGGAACTCTTTCTCATCTTGAGAAATCCCTTCTTCCGATGCCATCTTCTCGTTGTGAGAAGTTCTCTTTCTCAATCCAATAAATGGATTCTCTGCAACAAGCTCATCTTCACCACACTATAGCTTTTCCCTAGTTAACATGAAAAACTCAAATCCAAATGTCAACTAGCTCTGATACCACTTGATCCATAGGATCTTTTAATGACTTATGGTTGAGTTTTAATTTTGCATGCATTAATTAACCACTTGAGAAACTTAGTGAAAGAATAAGGAAATAAGAGGAATTATGACAGCCATATACATATATGCAGATCTGAAATGAAATAATAGATAGAAAACCATAACACGCAGATTGATAACGGAGTTCGACACAACTTTGCCTACGTCTCCGAGCCTTTGTCTCTGTGGGGAGGCTTCTTTATTTCTGTTCAAGAGATCAAAAATACATTGCTGCAATGCCAAATGGATACAAGACTGATCTGGTCATGTTCTTCCAGATCTCTAGAACCCTACAAAGAAAACGGCACGCAAAACAGATGTCCGGAGCTCCCAGAAATGGTCCAACAGTGTCTCCACCTCAAAAGCTTCTCTGCCTCAAAATGGCTTTGGCTTGGATTTTCCTTAGCATAACTCTACTTTGAATGCTCTCTATGGCCTCAAATAGGCCTAGTTTATATAGGTTTGAAGTTGGTTATTCACCTCCAACTTCCTCCCAAAATTTAGGCTCCAAAAATGCCCAAAAATGGAGAAAATCCATTAAAAATATGCTAAATAACAATTAAAAGCCATAACAAAAAATCAGGTGCAACCCCCTTTTGGCGCGCCCTGGTCATATGGGACAGCCCATGTGGCCAAGCGCCGTCACTATCATGCTAGCCCCCTCCATACGCTCCCGCTCCTGGTTTCTTGGCACATGAATAGGGCCACGGGCCAATCTCCTGCGCGTTTGGTGGATTAGTTTCGGGTCACATGGGACCCTGCATACATCCATTGGCCAATGGTTACAAATTCCCAAACTATATGGTAACGGTCCGTTGTATTAATCCCGCGCTCCCGATCATGTGTTGTGCACCGAGGGCTGGGGCTAAGCCCCCACCCTTTTCCCCGCGGCTTCAAACTTGAACCAAATTCAAATATATTCTCCACCGTTTATATAATAATAACCACGTGGCGGGCGGGTGGTTAGCCTAGCCCTGCCAGTCCATAGCCAGAGGGGAGGTCGCCGGTTTGACTCCCGTTAACCCATAAACAATTTTACATATAAACCAACAACCAATCGCGAGGTGCCACGTGGCAGCCCACGACTGGGCCACGTGGCACTCAACCAACCAACCACAAACTGCCATACATCAGTTTCCTATTGATCCATGTGCTTGCCACTTGTCAAAAACTATACTGCCAAGTCACCTTGCCACGTCAACTACTGACATCACCCATGCCACGTGTGACCCTTACAGTGCTGACATGTGTCACCTCTGGATAGGTCCAACTATACGCCAAACCGAACTACCATTCTCTGCCAAGTGTCATCACCTAAGGCTGCCATGTGTCATCTACTAGAGCTACAATGTCACTTGTATAGACCGTACAGTCTACACAGTCAGCATGACACGTGGACTGTACGGACTATACAGTCATCCCTTTTTTTGCCTATTTGACTTTTCGAATAGAACGCGATATCTTTTCCATACGGAGCCCGTTTGACAAAGTCAATATACTTCCGAAATTAGGAAGACGAGACGGATGCAATGGCATTGGTTTCATCACATTTCGATCACTTTCATTTTTGAGCATTTTTCAACCCCTGTCAGGCTTCTGGATCCGATTTCGGATCACACCTCCCCACTAAAATACCTTTTAGTCCCCAAAAGGTTACTGACCAGTCAACAAGCTCGAGATAGGCCACTCAGCTTGCTCTCTATCTCTGAACTCTATCATGTGCACCTGTCTCATCAAGATCAACTATAACACAATCATGACAACTGACAGTATATTATTAACCATTTGAACCCTGTTATATCTTACTATAGCTACTATCATCCATGTAGAAAACATTGCTAATGACAGCATCAAAAAGACGACTGCAAATGAACTGATATACTTGAAATATCTGCACAACATGAGCTTATCTTGAAGCAACTTATGATTGATTTTCCATTCAACAACCATATCTTGTTCTTGCTTAAGATCAATTACTTCATTTGAAACAATTATTGGTTTGTTGCATGCTTGCACTGCATTTGTTAATTGTTCCCTTGTTTGAAGTGTTTTATTTTCTTTAACATGATGAGCATGCACCACATAATCATGGTCTGCTTTAGTGAATTGATATTGATTCTTTGCCCTGTAGAAGATTGCCTTACGATCAAACAAGTACAGACTACCTAAGATCATTCCACATTCTCTTAACGACACAACATCACAAGTTACCTCGTCCACATACTTAGATGAAATTGTAAATTTGATTGTGCACTGCTTTGTTATGTGCATTTGATGATGATTGCTTACCCATTTAAGTGTGTAAGGCTTATGATGAGTTTGTGTTTTTAATCCCAATTGTTTAACTAATTCTTCTGAGATTAGATTAGATTGAGATCCACTATCGATTAATGTGTCTATCTTAGTGTGTCGCATGATTACCCTTATATGCAACAACTTGTTTCTATAATCAATATCTTCACCATTTTTACCTGTCATACCAACCAATGAGATCTTTGAGTCATCACCTGAATCTGATCCCAAGTCTGTGGGTTTTGATGTCATTGCCACTATTTGCGTTCCCTTCTTTTCTTTGAACCACTTTGGCCTCTTCTCGGGATGCAACTGCCAACATTTTTCCTCATCATGTCCCTCTTTCCTGCAATGCTTTCAAGAGGGCTTTCCTTCCTTCTTTTTCACTGCATTTGCATTCTTTCCATTGCCATGCCTTTTCCTCTTGTCCTCTTTCCTCAAAGATGACGATTCCCCTGACATACCTGCTTTCCCTACTTCAATATACGTAGCTTGAACAGAAAACTCATCAAGGTAGTGGGTCCAAACATGAAAACAGTGTTTCTAATATGCATAGGTAAACCTCCTATATACTTCATAAGGGTTTCTTGTGTTTGCAAAGGAATATCTAACATTAATTCCATTTTTCAAAATCCATCGATGTATTCTTGCATTGTTTGTCCTTTTCTTAGTTTTAAAGATTGCCATTCAATTATTGCTTTTTCTTTATAACCCAAAGGATAGAATTGTTTCCTAAGTGCAGAAATGAAATCCTTCCATGATGGAAATACATTACCCACATTTTGTGTTCCATTTTGCAGCTTGCTTTGCCACCAGATAAGAATTGTACCTGCAAGTCTCAAAGATGCCAACTTAATTTGTGTGGCCTCATCCTTGATCTGTTGCACACTGCAGTATACCTCCATCTGCCTGATCCAGTTATCAAGTTTTTTTACATTTACTTCACCATCATATATGGGCAACTCAAATTTTAAATCAAGTTTTAACAATGGCATTTCATGTTTATTCTTATGAACATTTTTCTTTCCACTAGAGTTAGAACTTGAACTTGAAGAAGAAGGAGAAGAAGGACGTGTTGATGGAGGTGAAGGAGGAATGTGAGGATGGTCCTTTTCCTCTTCACTTTTTCCCTTTGAATATTCACCCAAAACTAGTCTCTTTCGTTCCAGGTAATCCTCGTACAAAACTTTCACCATCTCCGACATAGCAAGGAATGTTTTCCAAAACTCTTTCTCATCTTGAGAAATCCCTTCTTTCGATGCCATCTTCTCGCTGTGAGAAGCTCTCTTTCTCAATCTAATAAATGGATTCTCTACAACAAGATCGCCTTCACCATGCTGTAGCTTTTCCCTGGTTAACATGCAAAACTCAAATCCAAACGTCAACTAGCTCTGATACCACTTGATACGTAGGATCTTTTAATGACTTATGGTTGAGTTTTAATTTTGCATGCATTAATTAACCACTTGAGAAACTTAGTGAAAGAATGAGGAAAGAAGAGGAATTATGAAATCCATATACATATATGCATATCTGAAATGAAATAATAGACAACAAACCATAACACGCAGATTGATAACGAAATTCGGCACAACTTTGCCTACGTCTCTGGGCCTTTGTCTTTGTGGGGAGGCTTTATTATTTCTGTTTAGGAGCTAAAAAATACATCGCTACAATTCCAAATGGATACAAGACTGATCTGGTCATGTTCTTCAAGATCTCTAGAACCCTGTAAAGAAAACGGCACGCAAAACGGACGTCCGGAGCTCCCAGAAATGGTCCGACAGCGTCTCCACCTCAAAAGCTTCTCTGCTTCAAAATGGCTTTGGCTTGGCTTCTCCTTAGCATAACTATGCTTTGAATGCTCTCTATGGCCTCAAACAGGCTTGGTTTATATAGGTTTGAATTTGGTTATTCACCTCCAACTTCCTCCCAAAATTTAGGCTCCAAAAATGCCCAAAAATGGAGAAAATCCATTAAAAATAGGCTAAATAACAATTAAAAGCCATAACAAAAAACCACTTTTTAACAAAAAATCGGGCAGAACCCCCTTTTGGCGCGCCCAAGTCATATGGGATGACCCATGTGGCCGAGAGCTGTCATTATCATGCTGGCCCCCTCCATAAGCTCCCGCTCCCGGTTTCTTGGCACATGAATAGGGCCACGGGCCAACCTCCCGCGCATTTGGTGGATTAGTTTTGGGTCACATGGGATCCTGCATACATCCGCGGGCCAATGGTTACAAACTCCTGAACTATATGGTAATGGTCCGTTGTATTAACCCCGTGCTCTCGGTCGTGTGGTGTGCGCCGAGGGCTAGGGCTAAGCCCTGGCCCTTTTCTCCACGGCTTCAAACTTGAACCAAATTCAAATATATTCTCCACCATTTATATAACAAGAACCACGCGGTGGGCAAGCAGTTAGCCCAACCCTGTCAGTCCATAGCCAGAGGGGAGGTCATCGGTTTGACTCCCGTTAACCCATAAACAATTTTACATATAAACCAACAACCAATCGCGGGGTGCCACGTGGCAGCCCATGACTGGGCCACGTGGCACTCAATCAACCAACCACAAACTGCCACGCGTCAATCACCTATTGATCCACGTGCCTGCCACTTGTCAAAAACCATACTGCCAAGTCACCTTGCCACGTCAGATGCTGACATCACCCGTGCCACGTGTCACCCTTATAGTGGTGACACATGTCACCTCTGGATAGGTCCAACTGAATGCCAAACCGACCTACCACGTTCTGCCATGTGTCTTCACCGAGGCTGCCACGTGTCATATGTTGGAGCTACCACGTCACCTGTACGGACCGTACGGTCTACATAGTCAGCATGACATGTGGACTGTACGGACTGTACAGTCATCCCTTTTTTTGCCTGTTTGACTTTTCAGACAGAACGTGATATCTTCTCCATATGGAGCCCATTTGACAAAGTAAATATACCTCTGGAATCAGGAAGACAGGATGGACACAATAGCATTGGTTTCATTGCATTCTGAGAAATTTCTTTTTTGAGCATTTTTCAACCCTTGTCAGGCTTTTGGATCCGATTTCGGATCAGTTTCCATAACTACGTCTTTAGCCTAATGTTGGCTCCATGTTGCTCTCAAATGAACCATATGAAGCATGCCTTATACATAAGCCCTGTAGGACTTTGCCTCTGGATCTTGACACCTTTGACCCATGGAGGATTTTTCCCAAGTGTCCTTTTTCTGCATATGTCCCTTTGCTTTGAGCATCCATGTGTTCCTTGCACTTGGAACTAGTATGTCTGTGACACTCGATCCTCCTTTGTAATGTAGCATTCTTTTATTCTTTTTCAAGATTTCCAAAATTATTGAAAAAGACAAAAAAATCAAATATACCCGAAAAAGAGGAATGGAAAAGTATTTTATTTTTATTAGTAGCACAATGAGTCGCCCTTGGAAAAAGCACATCCTTTCATTTGTTCATCAAGATTTGGGATTTAACATGAACTTAGGAAGTTGTTCTCACTACATAGAGTTGTTTCCTCCTCTGTTTGGTTATTCTTCCAAACATATGGAGAGTTTGTGGTGCCTCCTGCATCATGAACTTATGTCAAAATATCATGTTTCCTGAGTCTCATCATTTGTCATGCTATTGTCCAAGGGAAGTTTTTACCAAGCTTGATTCAGCCCCTCTGCATATTGTCTCTTTCCCTCATGCCCGACAATCCAGAAAGCCTAATCAAGTCTTTGCTCGAAATCAATGAAGCCCTTAGCCTAATCATCAAGATCCTCTAGTATGTTCCTGATGAGCCATTGAAGACCTCTGGGTAGTGAAGTTGTAAACACATATTACACTCCTACCCAAGTTATGAATATTTTGAATTTGTTGCTCGAACTCTGAAGACCTCATCTCCAACCATGAGGCCTTATCAGCTTCTGGAAGATGGATACTATGCATGTATCTCTTTTTTATTTCGAGATGTAGATCTGTTGTGTATTGCTCGCGGCTACACTTTATATAGTTATATGACATGGATATGCAGTGTATTTGATTGGAAGCCATGATTTTATTTCATCCCGAGCATGGTTATGCCCGCCTCGGTGAGACAATTGTTATTTTGCAGATGGCACCTCTCGAATTCTGGTCCCTGATCTCACTTGTTTGGTACGTTGGTGAAGATTGATAATGTATTTCGGCCATCAAATGCTCTTCTGACCTCACACATTAGGGGGAATCTGTTATAACCCTAAATTGCACCAGACATGCTTACCTAGCATTAGGCCATCTCATTTGCCTTCTTTTCCAAGAAACTACTGAAAAACTTCTTACAAAACACCCTTTTTGAGGGCATACATGCCCTGCTCCACTACTGCATGCGTGTGTACGATGGCTAACCCACTACAACCCGTGTATACCTAAAAAGAATGAAAAATGGAAAGTTGCAGACGGAACACACCTTTTTGGGTAAGTTAACTAAATCGTTTTACTACCCATAGCCGGTCACTCGACCAAATACCTAGCCCTTTCTATCCTATAAAAGAATGGGTAGGGGTCCCATTTGGAAGGAGGAAAATGATAGCAAAGAAACTATACTCGATTTAGCATTTGATTTAGCATTTCCCTTGCCCCAACCTTTTGCAACTATTGTGTGAAGAGAAGCATAAATGAAAATAGTTGGAGCATAGTTGAAGAGGAGCCGAGGACCAGATTTGAGGAGCAGTGGTCGATCTCACTATTGTAAGGTATTCTTGTGAGATTAAAAAAAGAGGTACTTTTCTCGTCCCGCCATATGAGGTTTTCAAATGTTTAAAGTTGATTATATTTTGATAGAATCTTTAACCCATTAGTTCATAGATCATATGCATGTGGAGTTCTTTGTTTGTCTTTCATGAATGCAGGTCAGCGTTGGGAAGAGAGTTGCAGTCAAAGAGCGACCAAACGTTAAAAGGATCGACATCAAACATGGAAACTAAGGTACAATAACTTGATCTTTTTAGCCTTGTATTTGAACATGAATAATGGGGTTTAGGATTGGGATGATGGTAATAAGTAGGAATCTTTAGTTCATTTATGCATGCATGATAAAACCCTTAATTCTAGTCTGTAGGAGAGATTTCCCACCCACAACAGAAATAGGAGGGATTTCCCACCCACAACAGATAATAAAAACATATCATGAATAACTTTCCAATGGGGTGATAATCATTCCCCCCGTCAATGTGCTCAAACTTGTAACAATGTTTTATAGTTGATTATTTTTTAGTTCTTCTTGTTTTCATTCCATTGAATACATTGCAAGGGAAATAACATGTATCATCATCATATGCCTCATTTAACCTAGCAATGGTACTCAAATTTTCTTCCCAATCAAAATTTGACATTACACTTATCTATTACAACAAAATCCACAGAAGAAATATTAGTACAATATAAGAACATATTCAAATAATTCCACGCATATAGAATTCAAAATTCATTTAAAATTTGTATACAAGAACAAAATTTGGATTATGTAGACATTCCAAACTTTGTGTATAAATAAATGGATGTTGAAACTTGAAAAATATATTTCAGGTGTTACAAAAATGACAAAAAGACATTACAGGTGTCATGACTATTACATAATTGTCACCATATCTCTTGGGTTCTAATATTTATAATTTACAAAAATGTTAGAATATTGACAACAATTTGACCTAGACAATATTGTTGAACATTTAATTAAGTCAACTTGATTTAAATTTTAAGAATAACTAACAATCATTTGGTCAAATGAATAAAATGTCGGAAGTGCAATGCAAGGACATCCAAATTACAATATTTAGTGGAAATGTTGCAGAATTGTGACATTTGTTTGGGCACAACAAGAAAAAAATGTAAATTTTAATACTTTATAAATAAATTATGACATCACAATTGAATTTTTCCATCAACATCATAAAATGACATTGGATTTCACAACCAAATGTAGTAGTAAGAATGTGGACCAAAATTTAAATAAGGCTCCACATCTAATGCACTCAATACATCAAGATGGAGAAATGACACCTCTCATATTATTTCCTTAAAATATGAACCAATCTTCACTTCTCAAAATGGTTAAATAAGACATGGTTATGTTGGGTTTCCATCCAATGTGACAATAACATTTTACACAATAATGAAAAGTCACTCTCTATATGTTGCAATAAAAAAGAACACATTATTTGTAAGGTGTAATGATTGTGACTCATCTCTAACAAACATAAGACCACCATTGATCCGACAAAAGAAAAAAATGTGGATAATTCAAATGGGCCATAATAACTATTTTAAAAGTTTTCACAATGTGTACTATGCCCACAGATCAAATTCAAAGAATAATCCTAGCACCTACTTGAGCATTGTGCATAATAAGATGGACAAGGAAAAGACTTCTATACTAATATTGGGTAATAAGGAAAAGGATATCAGTAGTTCCATGAATCTCCCATTTTATTTCATTCACATGCTTACACATGGACACAATATTGGAGGCTTCAAGCAGTTTAGCCTTTCCTTTGTAGGGATGGGTTCAAACTTCACTATGACTTCATTACCTAAATGCCTCAAGGATCTTGAAGAACCATTGATGGATCAATATGGGGATTTTTTGTATAATATGGGAACATAAAATGACCCTTTACATAATGATATATTGCAGATCAAATCTTATGAAAAATTTTTATACTACAAGAAATATGATATGCAAGCACCTAAGGTAAGTGTTGATAATACAAATGGTGTTAGGTCAAATAGAAAATAGCCACCAATATTATTTCTATAAATGGATAATTGTGTGGGTGATAACAAAAATTGTTGTGTTTACATTTTCATCCCTTTTAAGAGCAAGGGGAGTGTTTTAAATTGTTGAAGTTATCTTCCTCCTCCCACTGTTATGGGATTATATACCTATGTAAAAGCAGTCAAAATCCCCACTGAATGGGTGAAATTAAATAATAGAAAGAGGGATATATAATGTCTTACTTTCTCCTAAGACTAACATGCATTTAAAAAAGAAAATATGAGAAGGAAAAAGGGACATACATGATTCTTGATGTTTTTCCAACATATGCAAGGCTTTCACTTGACCTCACTAATTCACCACCAACCTACACAATCATCCAACAAAAAATACCTTTCTCATTATTTCATAGAATGATAAATATAAACTTGTATTATTAAATTCCTAATCTAATAGTATCGAGAAAATTTAGATCCACAAAACCTCATTAATAGATGCAAAAGATATCTATAAGCACAAATATTTGAGGGCAAAAGAAGATATATCTATATTTATTGAAAGAGAATAATGAAAACGATAATTAACTTGAGATTCACCATTGTAATTCTAGCTCCAAGACCCAATGTCGTCCTCCTTAGTCCTAAGTCCACTTCCATTGAACAAGAAGGATATGAAACCATACCATGACAAGATAACAAAGTGAGTGAATAATAGTCCTCACCTAGGATCAGATCACTCTAATGATGATGCCCAACATTCAACAATGGTATCCACTCGAGAATAAATATCCTTGATACAAATCACAAGCATAAGGATGTTTTTGTATGGACCTCCATTTTTTATATTTGGTTTTCATAGTTATATATTCTTAAGGAGCTAAAAATAGGTTGCATGGCATGCAAAAACTGAAGATAAGGTCTATCTAACCATAGGTTGCATTGCATGCAAAAACTTAATATAAGGTAAAACTAACTATATGTTGCATGGCATGAAAAAAATAAAGATAAGATCCATGCATGATATTCCTGCAAACCTTTTGGATTTCATAAACCATATGTTCTTGTGAATTATTATGATTTCCAAAAATTTGATTTATTATGTGAATATCATTTTTCTAATTGAATTATTTGTGAGAAAATATTTGTGATTTGATAGTATATTTTGGTATTCTTCATCCACCTTGGCCTATGGTGGCAAATAAAGGGGTTAAAAACACACACTTGAAGATATAAATGGAACTTATGGGAGGTTATTATCTCAAACACAGTAAAAAACCATATTAGTTAGTGATGGATACTTATAGAACATGTGAGGATCACAATTATTTCATCCCATATCTAATTGAAGAATTCTTTGACTTCAATATACTTGTGGATCCACACCTATTATATGATAACTACAAGATAATGTATATTAAAGGATGCCAATACTTCAAATTCTACCTCATTGATGGCACACTAGTTATGCAATATAAAGCCTTAGTTTGAGACGAGAAGTGGTCACTTTCTATTAATGTGTCACATTAGTTACTCGATGGATGTCCAGACTTATATAGAGGGTAACCTAAACTGTAAAAAAAAAAAAATAAAGGATTAGAAGCATATATTTCACTCTGGAAAAAAGGGATTGAAAAGAGAATACTAGGCTTTAGGAAGGGTTATGTTAATGGAGATAATGCACACTCACCTAGTATATGTGTACCTATGTTCTATGGTATAAGTTGAAGGCACCACCTGGTCTCCCATGGTATGAGATATTCTCCCCTACATCAGAATTTTTTCCCCTAGTCAAGGGTGCCACCTCCTCTTCAGTCGTTATTAAGTTGTAATTCAATTAGATTAATGGAGTAGAGTATTGCATGGCAACCTTGGAATTATCACCAAGTGTTTCATGATCACCTTGCAATCATCACTAGGAGGGAACATTTCACATGCATGAGGCTAGGAAAGCACTACATATGTGCATGCATGAGCTTCTCTCCACTCCACTTGTGTGAACTAGTTAATTGATGACTTAATGGTTGATTAACTAGGACTAGGTGGTAGTTTACTCAAGTTGATTAGTGCATGTCCACATGATCACTAGAATCTCAACTATGGTGAGTTATCTCCTCATGTAGCTTATATCTATTGTAAATTATTCACTCTTTGATTTTGGAATGTAATTATTTCATTCTTTCTCCATTCTTCTCTCAAATTTTCAAGTTTGGTGTTCATTGTTGCTAGCTAGATTCTTTGTGAAGGTTTCACTACAATGTCATGTGATATTAGAGCCCACGGGTGCTAGGAAAAATGAGTAAAAACTCTCTCTTATGGTTATAGAATATTGGAGCGACCATAGAGGATGGAATTTTCACCAACAATGATTCTAAACCCATACAACCACTTTGAATGTAAGCCAAATAATATTATTCTTCTCAAAATAAAAGTTTTGTATCAAATCACTATAGGAACTAAAAGAGATCCCAATTCCACTGATGAGAAATCTCATTCTCTCAATAGACATGATATGGCTTTCAGACTTATATGCTTGTTTATTTCTCTTGAATTTTTATTCCATGTTGAATCATTAACAACTCCAAATGAAGTATGGACCAAATCAAAGGTCCTATTCAAGAAAAATGATGATCATGAAGAATGCATGCTGGAGAATACCAAAGAAAATAATGTAGAAAATATGCTAGAAGAACAGGATTCTTGGCTTCCTCCTAAAGCATATTTTAGACATAATACATACTATCATTTAGATAAGATTTATGATTTGATTTTTAAATTTATTTGAAAGTAAATTAGAATGCATGTGTTAATCTTATTATCCCCATTTTGTTGGATAACTAAGGATATAATGTCTCAAGGCCCTAAGGTTGCAGGTATGGAGTGTCGAGAGACCACATGACTAGTAGTGTCCACTTGCATATATGGAATCCCGCTCTATCACCACAGTTTGGATCCATCGTCGGCACATCCACCACACTAGATAACTTCTGGAAGGAACATGGGTCTTTCTCCATGTACTACAAGAAAAAGTATTGTGGCAGGTAATCACCCTAATATTTGAGGCATTTAAGCATGTTGTATTGAAGATTCTTTTGATTATATAACACCTACTTGGAAGTTATGCTTTTGAACATGATTCACCTTGGTTAGTGTCATCGATTTCATAGTAAGTGGACAAATGTTGGGGAAGGGGTTCAACTAGGGGTCCTTTGAGGGGTCATCGTACCATTCCCGGCCATAATTATTACTTTCCTCTCATTGCATTCCCATCACATTACCCTCTTCTAGGCCCTTTGACTTTAGTGACCCAAGAAGTCTCTGGACCTCATTTCATGGGAAGAAGATGTTAAAGGCCCATGGATATGGTGGATGGAAAAAGATAAAAGCATAAAATATAAGCCTTCCAAATGATCACCTAGACAAGTGTTGAGAATGATGAACTTCTTCTCTTAAAAATTGAAGGATTGCAAAAGATCAAAAAAATAATAAATATTGTGCTTGAATGAAAGACTAACACTAGTGTGTTATATCTCTTTGATGGTTACCCCTATGGAACTTTGTGGAACTCTTCTTTCAAGTGACACTATGTTACTTCCCCCCAAGCTAATTGATTCACTATTGGGAGTACACACATGTTTAGATAATTAATTAATGAATAAATGGCAATAAATGGGCTTGGAAAAAGGTTGCATTGAAGACGAAGGTGAAATACACCCTCTACAAAGGCACCCATAAGTGAGATAATACAAGCCCTTGTATGTCATGTAACTCATTGAACTATGAATTCTAATCCCATACCCACTTCATAATCTACTACATGACCTTGATGGGGCATCCTTGGGCGAATCCCCTACTTGAGGGTTTTGGTCTACCCAATAGGACTTTTATGACACCCCTCCCATACCTAAACTTGGTCAATTGTATAAGGTCTTTGAGAACTTGTTTAATTTGATGAGGTAGTTTTAATGCAAATGTTTAGGTGCCTTGGTTATTACATGTGGTTTTCACTTGCCATGATATTTTGACTTTAGATCCTTGGAGGACGTACCTATTGTTTTTGCAGGACCTTGTTTGATGACCAGTTTTGGGAGAACAGGCCTATATTGGGCTTCCATAGGGCTTGAATCCCAAATGTTGGATGCGAAGGGCCCACATGCCAAATCACAATGACTTTCCTTTGGAGGCCTAGAACACAATTTGGAGGATATTTCCTATCCCTCACATGCCAAATGACTTGCCTAGGAGGGGAAAAACATCACTCTTTGGGGCTTCACATCATTTAGGGCTAAGGTTGGTGGTGATGGAGTTATTTTCCCTTGACACTTGGCATCATTTGATGGAGAGAGCACGTTGATTTTTGGGAAAGGACAATAACGCATGAGGATAATTCCTTTGGAGGAAAAATGTTCCATCCCCAACCTCAATGATTTGTTAAATATGCAAAAATGTTTCCCTAAGGGGGTGACACATATTATTTGAAGGGTTTCTAATGTGTAAAAGTGAAATTTGAATTTTTCACCCCTTAATTTATGTAAAGTAAGGGTTTTTCACCCATTAATTTATGGTTTACCCTAATTAAGTGGAAAAACTATGTTTTAGACATTTTATATAAATACAAACCATGTGAATCTCATTTTATAACATAACTCTCCCATTGTGAGAAGTACTTGGATGAAAGTTTCACTATTCTTGAGCATTTTCTCACTCTCTTTACATTTTTCCATGGTTTAATTTTCTATTGGTGGAAGGAAGTGGTGCAATACCTCTTGTGGAGTGTTTCTCTTGCATATTGGTGGATAATTCTTAGTAAAGTGGAAATCCCTCTTCTTAATTCTTGCTCTAGGTGAAGGGTTTTATCATGTTATTGTCTATTTTCTATTGGTTGTAAGGTTGAGTAGTTTGATTCTCAGAGAGTATAAGTGCATACAACCCCACTAAGCTCATCAATATCTATCTTGGAAATAATTTGTTTCTTAAGGTAGTGCTAGGATAACGAAAAGGGCTTACACCCTCCTAGCACTTCCTAGTTAGATTTACTTTTCTTGGGGAGTAATAGGGTTTATACCCCCAAGTAAGTACTATAGTTAACTCTTTCTTTGACTCCATAACACAATAGTTAAAGAACTAATCATTTCATTTTGCATCGGAGAAATAAAATTGTTGCATTAGGATATGTGAAAATGCGAGATAATCAAATTGTTTAAATTGCAATTTTTCCTTGATGTTCTAGGCTTGTCATGGCCACTAGGGAGTCTCAATTGGTTAAGTGTTTCTTGATTATAATATAAAATTTTATCTACATCCATTAGGGCTGTAGGAACCCTAACACACTTTCATTTATAACTCTCTACTCAACTGTAAAAAGTTGCTAAGAGTTTTCCACATTAAACTACTAGGCCTACCACAACTTTTGGGTGGACTCTTTGTAAGTTTTGGTGGTTGGATTTACTATTGTAACAAAAAAATTTCTATATCCATAAGGCTACAATATATCTCTGCAAACACTCTTTATTACAACCTTGTTTCATTGCTAAAGTATTGTTCTTTCATTCTTGAATATCATTAGTGTTTATCTAACTTATCTCTTGCATCCTTTGTTGGACTTTTAGAAAATTGTTTATCATATTTAACACTTATTTTATTGCCAATATACATTCTTGTTTACTTCTACAATTAGGGAAAAAAATACTAACGTTCTTGTCCACCTGACAGTATAAATATATACTCGGCTTGTTCTTGTGTCTCAGGCAGGTAGATCATTCTTTGCAGGTGTACAGAGTGCTACAATTCTCCCTGGTAGATAGACGAAGAGCACTAGTGCTACCTATATATGAGCAAGGGAGAATTGATCTTCCAAAAGTTTCCAAGATGACCAATTCTCATAGAAAAAGACTTTGTTCCAAATGTCAAATGATGGGGCTTCTTCTTCTAACATGTTTTAGGGGTTGTATCAAGTGTTATCATGGTATCATTCACGATGTGACACTTACGTGATGAGAATGCGACACTTGAGACAAAAGTGCAACACTTACTAAAATGAGAATCTGACATTATTGGAGAAATTTTGATGTGTAACAAATTTCCCCCGAAAGTGTGAAGTTAGAAAATGAAAGTTGATGGCCAAAACACTTTGTAGATTCTTCAAAGAAAGGGTATAGAATCGAGGAACCTAGTAGAAGGTGCAAAAAACCATCAAACAATGTTAATATACATTCCAATCCCAAGGAAGGCATATCTATGCTCAAGATATAAATGAATCAAAGTATGGCGGCCAATAAAGACGATGCATATCCATGATGATATTGACTAAGGGTATGTCCACCAGAGATACAATGTGGATCCATACTTCAATGAAATGAACTGATCGTAGCCACACAAAATACACAGTGGAGCTACGAGATGATAAAACATAGCCACAGACCAACACAATGTGGATCTATGTGATAATATAAGTATCAACATGCTCAAATGACTTCCTTCGCAGCCTGGGTAAAGAATAAATCAGAATGAATACTCAACCCAGGGTATTCATCCTAATCCCAATGTTGTATGAATATAACCATGTGAATATATGTTTTTATGTTAAACATGGTAGAAACCACTTGATTACCAGTCATTGAGGTATACCACCAACAAGTGCGAGGGAAATCACCAATAATGTCAATGACTCCCAAGGTACCCTAGTACATTATAACGATTGTGAATAAATAATATGAGGTCGAACATTCATGGAATCGTCTTATCAGAGGTCCATGATGTACACCTATTGTCAGAAGTGAGGAGGTCTTTCATTGAGGCATGCAGGTCCCGAGGTACTAATTGGTTTCTATGTCTAATTCCTGGAAGATGTTTTGAAGTTGACAGGAAAAGACTCGTCGAATGAGGGCCTTGATGTATCCCCCATCATCAACATGAAAATGACATAGGAAAGTGATAAAATATAGCATATGAACACAGACTGACATAGGTAGGGTAACTGGTAATTTTTATATGGTTTAATCTTGAGGCAAATACTTCCCTTGAACACTAAGGCATGAGATGAGACTTGGTAGCATAAACGCAGAGTGGACCAAAACATAATGCAACGAGTGTTGAGGCATTCTTTCGATGATTCAAAGGAGTGGAAAGACTCATAGGATTGGTTTAGTGGATTATCCAAGTGCTCATTGTGAAGGTTAAAACAAGTGTTATGTTCAAGGGCCACTGCAAGAGTTGTTTACAAACGCTTTCAAGAAACTTGACCCACTTTATTCATGTTTTTCCCCCATACAGATAGATGTGTACCTCTTTTTAATTTAATGAGCTCGAGGAGGATAACACATGCTTGATATAACTCACCTTTGATAAGTTCCTCTTCATTTGTTTAACAAACTCAAGGAAGTAAGGGTTCATCCCCATATGGGCCCTTCAATGTGTAGTTTACCGAGTCCATAGAAGGAAAACTTGGTGGTTTTCATGTTTAGAGAGTCTGAAAATAACTTAAAGGAGACTTTAGGGTTTTCCTTTTTCATAATTTTAGTCTTCGAGGTCCGAAAAAGAGATAAACTATTACTCAGAAGACTCCCTTTCAAACCTTTTAACGAGTGTGAAAGGAAGCAAGATCACTCAAAAATATTTTCATGTTTAGAGAGTCTGAATATAGATTAAAGGAGACTCCAGGGGGTTAATTTTTCGTATAACCTTTACAAGTCCAAAAAAGTGATAAAATTATACTCAGTTACATTCTCATATATTTGTGAGCACGATAAAGAACAAAGACTAAGCTCATTGTTGTTACAAGGTCATCGAAAAAATTCTATTCAAATTTCTATAAATACAAGTTGTTCTAGGCAAAAGACATTAGTAATTTCTTGAAAAAATGATAAGAAACCCAAAAATAGACTTTATAATAAGGAAAAATTACCAAATTGAACCTATCAAATATCAAACTAGGTCAAAAATTCATTTTTACCTTTTTTTTTATTATTCTCCTCTGGTCTTTGGATTTTTACCTCTTTTGGAGGGTTTTTGGAGCATTGATTTCAGGAGTTGTGGATGACCATTTTCAAAACAGTCTGGACCAGTTTGGTTGTTTCCTTCTCCTCATCATTTTTCATGATTTTTTATTTCATTTCATCTTTTAGTTTAGGTGTTCTAGGCTCCTTGGGAAGCCCTAGAGTGACAAACTGGATTGACGCTCCCTCAAGGCATCGAGGGGAGTGTCAATTATGATTTCAACACCCTTGTGTGTGCGTTGAGGGGGCACTAGCTCTTTGTTAGTTCTTTGAGGGAGCGCTAAGAGAAAAATTCAATTGTTTTTTATTTTTAGGCTAAAACAAGGAAAATTGTTTCCATGAGGGTTTAGCTAATGATGATTAATTGGTGTATTTTTAGGTTTCATCCATAGC
This sequence comes from Picea glauca, assembly GCA_000966675.3. Taxonomy (NCBI): domain Eukaryota; kingdom Viridiplantae; phylum Streptophyta; class Pinopsida; order Pinales; family Pinaceae; genus Picea; species Picea glauca. Next base: position 462,492 of record JZKD02S2047823.1, read on the forward strand.
TAGCCATGATTGAGTGGAAATAATATGAGCATGAGTTTGATGACATAACCTCTCTTAAAGACCCTCAAGCGAGGGAGGATTTATGCAATTGTGGCTTGCTCAAGTATTTCAAACATCATAACATGAGAAAAGAGGCATTGTTGCTTGAATAATTGATTGGTGTATGGGAAGACGATGAGCAAGTGTTTCGAATAGGGCTACATATGCTTTAGATTTATATGGAAGATGTATAATTTTTAACAGGGCTCTTGAGGAGAGGGGCACCCATACTCTTTTTTGGACATCAGGATACTCTGTAATTGACCAAGGCATATGATGTTGTATACTGCATACCAGGGTCACAATTCGTAGGAGGAAGGATCATTATCAAATATGTGAGAGATATTTCGCTTCGATCCATCCTATTCACTATCACCAAGTTGGCGGGGAGCACTCCTATATGGGTTGTTGGTAAAAGAGAAGTGAAAAGTAGTTTTGAATCAAGGTTCGAGGGTTGGGGACTGCTATGATCCCTTACCTTAGAAGCACCAGATGGATGGATGCTTCGTGACTGGGACTAGTTCTCATATTGCTTCAAAGTACTAAATCTCTTACGCCATTCAATGTTTTGAACCAATATTGTTCAACTGGAGTGCAGGGTTCTTGAGGAATGTTAAAGAGAAGATATCCAAATGCAAAACTACCAGGAAAAAACAATGGATATGGTTCTTTCTTGGTTTCATTTTTCCTAGAGTGGATTCCCTAGATGTAGCCACATGTTGCAATAATAGCATGTCATGTGACCAAGCCTCACAAGGAGAGGTGGACCAATCTCTCCCCTAGGTTGGGGAATGAGCCATCGGATTTTAGATCCACTATCGACTTCTTCACATGGTGGAGGAGGAATTTGGTGGTGACTGAGGACTTCCCTTATGCTGGGGTATATTTTAGAGGAAATGTTTGCTTGGTACTTCCCAATGGAATACAGCGGGACGTATCAGGTATGAAAGATCATAACCTTGTAAAAATATTTTTGTTTTTTTTTTATATGTTTTTGGTTGTACAATGAGGAATCCAAAGCATTTCATTTTCATCATGTAGACAAAGGTGCGTCACGTCCAATAGAGATACCAGCATTGGGGTGTCATGGGAATGCACATGTGGTATTTGAGCACGACGTTGTAGTGGGAGGACTCTGGGAGGTAATGATAAACCTCTGGGGCTTGACGATGGGTGTTCCTCCCTTGAGGAAGCGAGATGTGCCTTTACATATTCAATGACATACATTTGGGGTCTCCAATGGCCTCAATCATTTGCTACGATGGGTGGCACAAGCAGTATCTTGCTATTTAGAGCACAACGTGATATAAGAGGATGATTAGAGTCCTCATTCATTTTTTTGTCTTTATGATGATACTATGGGCATGAAGGCCCATGTTTTGCCTCATTATGTACTTTTGTATGAAGTATTTCAATTTTTGTTTTCTATCATGCATATATATATTGTTGGGCTAAATATATGCACTATTAATTCCCACATTTAATTATCAATCGGGGCTCATAATATTCGAGGTGCAGGCACAGGAAATGCATGATCATAGCCTAGTCTAGCCTAATCTAAAGTCGACAAAACAATATTCAAACCCACACTACAGGAAATTAACACTAAGGATTCATCACTGAGACGTAGGAATAACTTAGTGCTATAAATTCTTAGATCACAGTATTTCATGAACTCAGGGTGATGTCCGTGTGATTAATCGTGAGTAGATTAGTTAAGTTTTCAGTCCTTCAAAGATTATTTCCTATAGTGGATCTACACTTAAATGCAATAAAAGAAACAAGCAAACTGAAATGAGTTCAAATGATAGGAAATAAACTAACACCTTGGAAATAATTCCAACGTAGTAAGGCCATATCTCACGAGTTAGAACTCTAATATTCTCATTGGTGATTGAAGCTATGTGAAATTAAAGTGCAAGGAACTCAAAATAATCAATCTCAATTAGTACCAAACTACCCTAATCTAACTATCATCAAATGTACTCAATATTGAAATTCTAATACTTAAATCATAAACTAGTGCAAACTGGTACCAAGATCTAAAACAAGTCAACAATCCTTACTTAAAACTTATTCTCAAAATCCAAGAATTTTAATCCTTATTGTGTTGTCTTCAAAATCAACCAAAAAATCAAACCATAAAACATAGAAATGACTCTTCTCATTTAAATCTACTGAGTACTCAAGCTCTTAAGAAAACAAATGGAATCACCCAAAAGACTTTTTCCATCACTGATCCATTTACAGTAAAATTCCAGAAACTCAATCTCAAATATTGTTGGTTGTTTAATTCATGCTCAGCAAAATATAATCACAACCTTCTTCTCAAACTCCTGATCGGTTCCAACTCAAGAATAATTTCATGTGTGTCAAGAATCAATGCTCTATTTTATGAGTATGTTTTGAATAGTATGTTTGTGCAATCCTTATTTTTAATATTCAAAACCTTTGGAGTTATATCAATATCATTCTTTGAAGATCCTATGATATGTATTTCTGTAAGAGTTCTAGATTGATTTCTGTTTGTTTCTTGACATAAAATTTAATCTTTCGGATTGCATTTAAATCCTCTAATTAAAAGACATTCCCATAACATTTATCACTCCAACAATGTAATTGGAAACATTGAATCAAACCAGATTGTTTGCAAAAAAACAAATGATGATCTATGTTTACACTTCAATGAATAAGAGTTTGTGGATCTGTTTTATTAATTTGATTCACCTTGAAATCCTTAAACTGGAATTAGAGATCACATGTGTTTTATGGTTATGTCATGCCAGAAATAAAATTAATTTCTCACCACACAATGCATCTATAACAGATCTGCCACACTAAGAAGAATCAAAGTCTGAGCTAACCAATAAATAAAATTAACATAAATCTATTAGCAAACTGAATAGAACATTAACCATCAACTAATCTATGAATCAATTAACAATGCAACAAAAATCTCTCACATAGAGAAAAACTAACATATACATAACAATGAATTAAGCAAATCTCACAAACAAATATAAATGAGCAACACATTACCAATCTTGAGGGGCCCTCCAAAGATGGAAATTGCTGCCAAAGATACTTCAATTGAAAACCCAACGATCCACCAGAAATCTGAAATCAATCATCTTTCATCTATTGAAATTCAAGCTCAAATTACAACAATGGCATCATAACTCTTTTCCTCTATTACATGAACCCTCATTACAAAAGAATGATCATAATTACAATGAATTTTTATCATAGCCCTATGAGGCTTATTTATACATTATTAATCATTGAGGTGTGGATGGGACCGAATCTCAATGCTTAGATTTCAAATTTTACATTTTTAGGCATAAATCCCAAAAATTTGGGTTTTATTGTAATTTGGACAGATTTGAGTTAGGGATCCACCCTTATCTTCCAAAATAATTCACATTTTGAAAAATTCCCCTCATAATAGTCAATTTTCTACATTCTAAACAAAACCTATTTCGTAGAATTTCTAGATATGATTCCATCTGCACGGAAATTGAGGCACAAGTTCGCAGATTGAGATTTTTGCTAAATTTTGTAGAATCATTTCCCCTGAGATAGAGGTCCACACATGTGATATGGGTGAATTTTTCCATATGTTTCCGCATGTAAATGTCTCTCTAGACAAAACCCATGTCCTTGATTTTCCTCTAGAAACTTTCCAAAATTTCGAACTATTTCTAGTACTGGACTATTGTTGATGTTGGTACTGGACGGGTACAACATTGGTACTAGACAAGAACAGATTTGGTACTGGATGATATGATTAATGGATGACATGGAGTGTAGGTACCGGATGAAATGGATTATGGGTACCGGATGACTATGCAGGTACCAGTTGATTTTAGAACCTTCTGGTACCAGATGACTTGGAGTACTGGATAAGCGCAGTATTGGTATCGGACAAGATGAGTACTGGGTGACATGGAGTGTGGGTACTAGATGAAATAGAGTATAGGTATCATATGTTTTGGAAGCTACCAGTTTACTATAGAACCTTCTGGTACCGGATGACTTGGAGTACTGGATGAGAGCAGTATTGGTACTAGACGAGTTGGTACTAGATGACATGGAGTATCGAATGAGCGTAGTATTGGTACTAGATGAGCTAGTACTGAATGACATGGAGTGTGGGTACTAGATTACATGGATTGTGGGTACCAAATGACTGTAAAGGTACTGGTTGATTGTAGAACCTTCTAGTACCAGATGACTTGGAGTATCAGATGACCTGTAGTGCGGGTACCAGAACAGGAACAATACAGGTACCGGAACATGGACAGTGCATATACCAGAACCTGAATAGTATAGAACATGTTTCTTGGAGATAGAAAGATAGGATTAAACCATCATCAACAAAATTATTGTATAATCATCCTTTTAATCACTAAAAATATGGAAAATTATGTATTAACCACATAGGATGAATAACAAGAGATAATGGAAGTTTATGGGGTAATTAGCGATATATTATTGACAAAATATGGGGAGAAGGTGTAATGATGAGTGTATTTGTATGGTGGAAAATATGACAAAAATGGAGCCCAACACACCCCCAAACCCAAGGATTTGCATGTCCTCATGAAAATAAGGTGAAGAACTTACGATACTTTGCTTATAGATTTATGTGACATTGTTTCTTTTGTGTAGGTGTTAGTTCATGTGGAATGACACTTTTGAAACTATCACGGATTGAATTTCAAATAGAAAAACAAAATTATCATAAAAATGGAGGACAAGCAGTGGGTGGGGTATCAGAGTGATGGTGAATGGTGTGCATGTGGAGAAAGGTTTATAAAATGATGATGATGTTGATCGTATGAACTTGGATGCCTTTATACTCTATATATTACATCAATTTTGAGACCAATATTTACTTTGCCATTCTTTGTTTGGATAAGCAACAAATGATTTCATCCTTTTTTAGATGGTTTAAGAATGCTTTATGATGTACAAAGAGAAGACACTATAGATGTTTCTTTGAATTTGTATACCAGATATTTCATTTTCATTACATGGTCTTATCATCAGAGTATATTGTTCATTATGACAAGTGGAATGAAGATGGAGGGTTTACTGAGTAGTTGTGATAATTCATAGTGGAGTGTGGAGTGGGTAATAGTGGTTATGCATCATGTTTTCCAAGTTCTTAGTAAATTAAAAATATTTGTACCAATTTTACCTCAAGTTACCCTTGCTTTGAATTCTAATTCATGTTGAAGTGTAAACTATGCAAAACAGGACGAAATGTCTATAAAATCATGATGTAGACTGCTGAAATTTAAATATGAACTAGAGAAAGGTTGAGAACTGATGGATATCTAGGAGAGAGTTGATGAATTTTGATCTGCTGAGATTCCTTATGTCTCTCTCTCCCCCATGCCTACTGGTTTGCATGTCCTCATGCAAACTCTTATTAGCACAAAAATTATTGCAAGATGAAAGAGGACTATGTGGAACTAGTCATGTGGTCTGAAGGATAGAAATGAAGTATGTCGAAGCTGAGAGATGCTGAAAATATACTGCAAAAAGTACCCTCGAAAAAGATTTAAATTTTTGTACTGTTGGTACAGGAACCTACTGGTTTCTATACCAGCAGTATCGAAACAAAAAAATATAAAATAACTTAAACCAATACTATTATTATGAGATAAGAAATATACATTGATGTCATGCTTAAAGAAACAACCAAAAATTAAACTTTATTCAGGCTTACAAATTTGGAAAAGAAATTTATTTTAAAACATTACAAGCATAAAGGGAATTCTTAAATTACTTATTACATACGATTTCATCAATCATTAATAGTTGTATGCTCAAGAAACCATGCAAATTATGATGGGGAATTTTCCCTCTTATCCTTAAACAAGAGAACATGAGGAGATAAGTGGTCTTTAATAAATGAGAAATCAATAAGAAACCAGTCATCCCTGCTTGATTTTTCAGAGAATTTTTGTCATTCAAGTGATATTGATAAAGTTCGCATTTGAATTTATTAGACTCCCACACGTATGGGTCCCACCTCTAGGACAATGACATCCTAGGTATGAATGATGGGGTCTTAAGACTATCTTGTGAACATTCTCAAATGACAATTAGATGAGGTTCATTACCCCTTTTTTCAACCATGCATGCTTCTTCTTAAGGATTTACACAAGTATATTGTTCATACAGACAAATATATATTAGGCATAATGAAAGACATCAAAATTAGAACCCATTGCCAGCAATCTTGTTTAATACTTCGATGGGGTAATTTTGACATATAAGAAATATCCTTCCTAGCCAGAATGCCCCATTTCCCATGAGCTTGTTAAGTAGCCTAATGGGTTTGCCTATTTATACCACAGGCTAGTACCCACTGCCAGCAGACCTATTCAGTGTCCTGACGGGTTAGCCTCTTACACCCATTTTCCATCAAATGCTCGTGTCCCAATATTTAACCTTAAGATAAAATTTATAGATTTATTTCACATGGGTGAATGAGGAAGCATCTTTGAAAACCTTTTTATAAGATGGGATGGTATTGAGTTGGAAGATATTTTATAGATTTCCCATAAAAGATTGTTCGTATGAAAAATAGACTTATGTATTGATATTAGTTAAAAAACATATCATGGTCAAACTTACTTAATGTGTGGTGGAAAAGGCCATGAGAGTATGACCTAAAGGTGCCTCTAGTCCCCAAGTTCATCTTCTCCATATAATATTGTGTCCCCTAACAAGTAGAAGTTTCATTCACTCTCCTGCTACGATTTGATAAAAATGCTTGAATAACAAGTTTTGATATGAAACTAGGATGTACAAGTTACCTATGGGCATCATTATGCAGACCTTAAAGATTTTGTAAATCCCCATAATATTTTAAATATTAGGCTTATGAGAAACTATTATTATTAATAGTCAAGAATCTGTATGTAATAAGAAGAAGAAATATCTTAAGTTGTTTTTGTTTTTTTATATTAGATCACCAATATTATCTTCATCTCATTTCATTTATTTGAAAAGAAACATGAAAATATGTTGCATTTATTTAGAACTAGGTTAACTAACATGCAAATTTTACTCTATCCTATCTAAGAACAAGAAATTAAATTTCACGTGTAAGAATATTTTCAATGTAACCATGTGCGTAACAGGTGTAGAAATACATTCATACTCGGGTTTGAAAGATAAGCTTTAATGTATACCAGAATACGAAGAACCAACTGCTTTGATGATGATGTGAAAAGTTGTTGAAGAAGAGAGTGGTGCTTCAATATGATAGTCATTTGGAACCATAGCTCAATATAATCTTGATGATCTTGGTTCACATCCTTATTTATACCATTCTTTGTGTCTCCCTCTATCATGCCATGCAGATCATATTCTTTCAAATAACTGGTCTCTTCACTGCATGGAGGATCTTCAGAAAGGCATATCAAAAACTCCTCGATCTCATGTTCTAATGGTGGCTCTCCATCGAATGTGGTCAGTTATTATTTAGTCTCTCCTATAGGTTGGAAAGGATGACTACAAAAGGCTTTTAGATCTTCTTTTGGATGTAGCTCATGGAACTCTTCTTCTTCTATCACTTTCGGAGAGGCAGATAGGTTCTTGACTATTGTCAAGATTTTCTCTTCTTGAGAGGCAGAGATCCCAACTGCTCCTAGGATTTGATAAAGTTCTTCGAAACTCTTGATCATCTTTGAGTTCTTGTTGCTGGTTGATGGGTCCTTTTTCACACATGGATTAGTGTAGAGGGGGGTTTCTTATAATGCTAGAATTTTTTTTAAAAATCCTAAAGAAATAAAAAGAAGCAAACTAAAAGAAAATGTAAGAAAACCAATTATATACTCGAAGCGTCACCATGCTACTAGGACCCTGTTGTCACCAAGTTATATGTTCACACAAGTTATCTTCTCTTCTCACATATAAAAAAAAATGGCTAATTCTAATAAAACACAAATTCTAACTACTGAAAGAAAGAGGACAACCTATGTTTGGAGCAACCCCACTAAAGTGGATGTGTGGGTTATTCCCTCACGTATTATCATCTTCTCTCCACCCTTAGGTCATCCTTAAAATCACAACACACTTGCATGAAAAGAAACACACTTGCATGAAAGGAACACTCAAGGATTTAGAGAAATGAAAACAACCTACCTATGCTCTAATCCCTTTAGCACCTCCCTGGAAATGACACCAAAATGTTGGGCTAAATATATGAACTATTAATTCCCACATTCAATTATCAATCGAGGCTCGTAAGCTTCGAGGTGCAGGGATAGGAAACACAGGATCATAGCCTCATCTATCCTAATCTAAAATTGACAAAACAATATTCAAACCCACACTACAGGAAATTAACATTAAGGATTCATCACTGAGACATAGGAATAACTTAGTGCTATAAATGCTTAGATAATAGTATTTCATTCAGTCAGGCTGATTTTTGTGTGATTAATCGTGAGTATCTTACTTATTTTTTATGTCCTTCGATGATTATTTCCTATAGTGGATCCAAACATAAATGCAATAAAAGAAACAAGAAAACGGAAATGAGTTCAAATGACAAGAAATAAACTAACACCTTAGGAAGAATTCTAATGTGGAAAGGCCATATCTCATGAGTTATACCTGTAATCTTCCCATTGGTGATTGAAGCTATGTGAAATTAAAGTGCAAGGAACTTGAAATCATCAATCTCAATCAATACCAAACTAGCCTAAACTAACAATCATCAAATGTACTCAATATTGAAATTATAGTACTAAAATCATAAACTAGTGCAAACTGGTACCAAGATCTAAAACAAGTCAACAATCCTTACTAAAAACTTACTCTCAAAATCCAAGCATTTTAATCCTTATCATGTTGTCTTCAAAATCAATGAAAACATCAAACCATAAAACATAGAAATGAATCTTCTCATTTAAATCCACTTAGTAGTTAAGATCTTCATAAAACAAATGGAATCACCCAAAAGACTTTTTCCATCATTCATCCATTTACAGAAAAATTCCACAAACTCAATTTCAAAGATTGTTGGTTGTTGAATTCATGCTCGGAAAAATAAAATCACAACCTTCTTCTCAAAATCCTAATCGGTTCCAACTCAAGAATAATTTTGTGTGTGTCAAGAATCAATGCTATGTTTTATGAGTATGTTTTGAATAGTATGTTTGCACAATCCTTATTTTTAATATTCAGAACCTTTGGAGTTATATTAATATCATTCTTTGAATATCCTATGATATGTATTTCTGTAAGAGTTCAAGATTGATTTTTCTTCGTTTCTTCACATAAAATTTAATCTTTTAGATTGCATTTAAATCCTCTAATTAAAAGACATTCTCATAACATTTATCACTCCAACAATGTAATTGGAAACATTGAATCGAACCAGATTGTTTGCAAAAAAAAAAATTATGATCTATGTTTACACTTCAATGAATAAGAGTTTGTGGCTTTGTTTTATTAATTTGATTCACCTTGAAATCCTTAAACTGGAATCAGATATCACATGTGTTTTATGGTTATGTCATGCAAGAAATAAAACCAATTTTTCACCACACAATGCATCTATAGCAGATCTGCCACACTAAGAAGAATCAAAGTCTGAGCTAATCAGTAAATAAAATTAACATAAATCAATTAGCAAATTGAATAGAACATTAACCATCAACTAATCTATGAATCAATTAACAATGCAACACAAATCTCTCACACAGAGATAAACTAACATATACATAACAATGAATTAAGCAAATCTAACAAACAAATATAAATGAACAAAACATTACCAATCTTGAGGGGACCTCCCAAGCTGGTAATTGCTGCTAGAGATACTTTAGATGAAAACCCAACGATCCACCACAAATTTTAAATCAATCATCTTTCATCTATTGAAATTCAATCTCAAATTACAACAATGGCATGATAACTCTTTTCCTCTATTACATGAACCTTGATTACAAAAGAATGATCATAATGACAATGGATTTTTCTCATATCCCTATGAGGATTATTTATACATGAATAATCATTGAGGAGTGGATGGGTCCAAATCCAAATGCTCATATTTCAAATTCTACATTTTTAGGCATAAATCCCAAAAATATGGGTTTTATTGTAATTTGGGCAGATTCGAGTTAGGGATCCACCCATATATTCAAAAATAATTCTCATTTTGAAAAATTTCTCGATATTTACTCAATTTTCCACATTCTAAACAAAACCCATTTCGTAGAATTTCTAAATCTAATTCCATCTACATGGAAATCGAGGCGAAAGTTGGAAGTTTGAGATTTTTTTTAATTTTTGCATAATCATTCTCTCTGAGCTAGAGGTCCACATGTGTGATCTGGGTGAATTCTATCCCACACATCCGCATGTAAATGTCTCTCTGGAAAAAACCCATGTCCCCGAGTTTCCTCTAGAAACTTTCCAAAATTTTGAATTATTTCTAGTACCAGACTGTTGTTGATGTTGGTACCAAACGAGCACAACATTGGTACTGGACGAGAATAGAATTGGTACTAGATGATATGAGTACTGGATGACATGAAGTGTGGTTACAAGATGGCATGGAGTTTGGGTACCAGATGACATGAATTATGGGTACCGGATGACTGTGTAGGTACCATTTGATTGTAGAACCTTCTCATACCGGACGAATTGGAGTACCGAATGAGAACAATATTGGTACATGTTGGTACAAGGGTAGACCTGGGGTTCAACCCTTGAACAATGCACCAACAAAACCCTAACTACTGGCCCTTTCATAAACACCTGCGAATCAAATGAAGTCTCACCTGAGGTAGAGGAAGGGGGCTTGCAGGACTCAAGTGTCTACAACCTGGCTGGGACACAGATCTGTGATCACATTACTTAACAGAGAACTTCAGTAACTTAAAATTCATCAATATTTAACCCTTATTCACATCGCAACTAAAAATTTAATTACAAAGTAGCGCAATATTCAACAAGATATAACACATCCAAGCACTTAGCACATAGAAATAGATCAAATATAGCATTCATTCACATCAGTAAGAACTAAGCTACTATATCATATGCATATAACATACATAAATATGACAACATTAAGCATAAATCACATCAATTACGCAAAGAAACCATAACATGGGATATATGTGGTTCACCCCCAGCATGGGGCTACATCCACCAACTCTTCTTATTCGTTATTATATTCTTTCAATCTCCTTACATGCGCAAAACCACAAGAACAACTTTGCATAGGAAAAGAGATCTGCACGCACCTCCCCAGATCCTCCTTCCCCTAGCTTGGTATAGCATAGAGCCTTCTTACAATCACTTGCACTTATCCTTTCAAGCTCTCAACACACAGTATGCACAGATCTAACTCAATCACATAGATCCAATTACTTACATCACTTGCACTAAGCAAAACACCTCATTACACCCCCTACTTACATCTCCTAGATTTTTTATTTATACATTAAAAATGGTCCTAAACATGATCAAGACCCATGGGTCGACATCCCATACTCATTACATAAACCCTAAACCCAAAAATCCTGCAAAGGTGGTGAGATCCTGCGATTTCCGCCTTGCCTTGCACTCTGTCTTCGACCAACCTATTGAAGTCCCAAAAATGGTCAAACATGACCAAGGTTCTCCAAAACTTGGTCAAGGGAAAACAGGCCCCCAGCACTCACCTATGACTCATCCTGAGTCACTCTGATCTAGGTAACGTTTCCTCAAAGGCCTCCATCTTAGCTCGAGATGCCTAGACCTGCTGCTTCGCAAGAGCCTCTTGCTCGGCGAACTCTTGAATAAATTTCTTGGTCACAAGTCCTTCCAATCATTGTTCCACTGTGGTGAGAACTTGTTCTAGTTATGCACCTTGTCTTTCAATCTCCTCAAAAAGTGTGCAAGCTTCATCTTGCACTGGCATGACTTTACTCTGGATGGAATGGACCTGTTGCTGAACCATGCATTGTTCCTAGGACCTTTTCATCCTCTCGACCGCTAACAGTGGCTTCAACTTTTCTTTCACTGTTGTTGCTTGTTGCTTTGCCTCCTGGAGATGTGACTCCAATGTCCTTAGTTCTGGGTCCTCTGCAAGGCATTCATAGGTCTGCACACTTGGACTGCTAAGCTGTCTGCATTCTAAGGCCAATGCCTTGATTCTCTTGACTGCACTCTGGGAATTTTCTTCCCTATGATCCCGCACTTCTTGTGTAGTGCTTGGCACTGCTTGTAATTCCAATTATGTGAATCTCACTTGAAGCTACTAAATGGCTTCAGCGAGCTTCCCCACCTGGCTCTCAGCTATTTCTTCTTCCATCTATTCTAAGCCCATCACAGAGCAAAGTTATCTAGTGAATTCTTCTTTAAATCCCATCTTCTCTACGAGTAGATGTTCTTTCTCCTTCTGGATATACGCTCTATCCTATGAAAAAAAAATTTGAAGGGCGTCTTTTTCTTGTTGCGCAACCTGACATTTCTCTATGGCTTCCTCTTTTGCTTGCTTCAATGCCTCTATGGCCTGCTCTTTTTCCTCCTAGACACAATGAAGGTGATATTCTATTGCATCTTCTATTCTGCGTAGCTGGGCAAGCTCATCTCCCAACTCTGCTCTTTTTTATGGCAATGGCACAGTAGACACTGCGTGGCTCGAATAGAGAGCCTTTTGTACCCCTTTGAGCTCTGCTTCGATCATGTCGAACATTGTCTCTTGTTTGGCTTTGCTTCACTGTAAAATGTCCTCCAAGGTATCTAATACAATGGAAATGATGAGGTCAATGTCATCCACCATGAGTATAGTCTGAAATGGAGGTTTAGTGGCTCGTGACTTTTTCCACGCTGATGATTTCTTTGGAGAAACCTTTCTTTTCTTGGATGTCTCTATCTCTGTCATGGAACCTTTAGGCAGTGTTACTTCTCCCTTTTTCTTCTTGTATTCTTCTCCTTCATCCTCTTCTTTATCTACTTCGTCACCTCCTCCCCTTTAAGGTGAATCTGATGCAGTTTCCTCTGATACATTGTTTAGTTCCTATACCTCTTCCTTCTTTTTCTTCTTACTGCTGCTAGGTGGATCATGCTCTCCGCGAGTGACTACAAAACTTCCAATGAGGTCAGGGTCAGAGAGTTTTGTCTGTTCTACTAATATGAGGAATTCTGCAGGCCATTTCTTATTTATTTCCTCCATATCTTCCTTGGTGATTTTGTAATAGGACTGGAGCTCTTCTTTGTGTTTGTCTCCGTGCATAGTGATATAGATGAAGAGCCTGTCTGTGCAAAAATTCACTATTGTCTTGAACCTATGAAGGGTGTTCGACATCATGTGAGGGAAGGATTCAATGACCCTCTTCAGTTGTAGATAATAGATGTGGAACATAGCATTTGACTTCCATTTCTTCGCCATGTCACTCAAATACCATAGCATAGTGAACTCCGTAGCTAGTGGTTTAGATGACTCACTTTCAGGGAAGGTCGCTCTTTCCAGTATCTCCCAAGCAATGAAGGCAATGAGAATCAACAACCAACTAAAATGGAACTCGTAGCCTTGATCCTGGGCTTTGCAACATTCTTTCTCTAACTGGTTGATGAGGTAGCTTTCCCAGTTCATTTGCAACCCTTCAACGCATTTTCTTGCAAGGCCGATGACAAACCCCATGACCTGCATTGGCCTATTCTTCCTGACGATATTAACAATGATCAAATAGAAGACTAGGCGTATTGCGCCATTCTATATGGAGGCTACCTTGTAGCCCCACTTCCCCTTCTCCACATTGCCATAGGTGTCTTTTATTCGTTGCACCAGGGTGCGATCTACAACCTTCCCTGGTTAAAAATCTTGTGGGTCCATTCCTTGCATGCTCAACCTAGTGGATCAGTGTCAGATTGACAGTGATGCACCTATACAAGCATAGGTAACCACCATGGAAGAAAGACAACAGGAATTTAACTCACACGTTAACCTCCTGATGCCTGCCTAAGTATGGTATCTTCATCACATTGAGGATGGTTGATCTTGCGATTTCCATAGTCCACGGCTGGGGGATTATCTTCGACTTCTTCCCCATTGTCTTGGTGAAATACTTTTGTGGTGTGAGCATTCCATAGTTCTTGTGATCTCCCAAGTTGAATTCAGTGATATTCAATGTCAGAATTTGTCCCAACTTTGGTCCAACTGCGTGTATCCCCTTCGAGAGGCATGCAGTGATCAATGTGTTTCCAAAGTCCCTCGGGATATTGTCACGACGAACCGTGCTAGCCAGAGGTGTGATGTAGTTGGGAAGGATTGATGGGATGAGCTTCATGTTTTCCAAGTTATCACAATGCTTGCTTTTTTTCTCTATCGCAGTTTGGGATGGCCCAAATTGACGTCCAGTTGATGAGGATGCTTGCACTCCTCTCATTGATGAAGCTTTTGCTCCTTTGGACATGACCTTCTCAGCCATGAGTTCTATGAGGATCTCTTCGATGGATTTCTATACTATGCTAAAGTCACCCGACATACACGCTTGAGATCAGATATCTCAGGTCAGTGAACAAACACTCAATGTAACAGAATGTGTGGCGAGGTCTCAAGAAGCACAGCGCAGTAATAGTCATCTCTCTGTGGGATCGAATAATCGTTGTTTGCAAAATTTTTCCTGGTAAGGCATTCGACGGGTTAAATAGCTAACATCGTAATGGGATCCTCCAACAGGTAGGAATGCCTCAATGAATGTGATTCCATCCATTATGGCATGGCCCCAACGGTCCAATGACAATTACTCCAACAATAAATGCAATTCTATCCATTCCAGAGCATCGTTCTAATGGTCAGGATGCCTCCAACGGTCATATTTCTTCGCCGTGGTGAAGTGCCAATCTGTGTTGTTATGGTATTTCAGCGAGGTTCAAGTTCTACAAACCTTGCTTCTATGAAGTCCTCTCTAGAACTTCCTGCAATTTTTCTAACTTTCCTTTCTTCTTACTGAGCTTCCTAGCTTTATTTCCTATGATCTGTGTCTCTGGATTCCTCTTTCCATTATTGTTCTTATCTCCTCTTGGCATAGAAACTTCGCACTATTGAGGATCTTTCACAAGGTTCGAGGGTAATAATTCTTCTATTTCTAGAGTAGGTGCTCTAGTCTCCTATATGGACAAGTGTTTCAAGTCTGCCTTTGTTATTTCAACTTCGACAGCCCAGTCTCGGGCCCTCAGTAGCTTTGAATTGTCCTCATGTTCTTCTATTAAGTGCACTATTCTCCTATCCATGAAATCCCTTATTTCTTGCTTTTTTTGTTCTAGAGCTTCCTCTTCTTCTTTCCTACGATCTTTCTCAATCCATTTTTTTCCTAGAAAAAGTGCAAAAGGAGTGTTGTTCTCAACAACCTTAATGACCTCAAATTCTTCTTCCATCGATGCTCCATTAGAAACCATTGATACATGGGAAAATATTCCACATAGGGTTATCAATTTTCCTTTAAACAGTCTTATTCCTCCCAATGAAGGAATCATAGCAGGCCTTCCTAAGATTTCCCAAGTACTTTATGTCAGGATATTAACCTGTGTTTCTGCATCCAATACACAGTCTATGTTGAAGTCTCCTATTCTTGTTTCTATGCACTCTTTTTCTTTTAATATTTTTGATAAAATGATGTCTCTGTGATCATTCAATGTTTCTTTCATCTATAATAATAGTCTCTGATTCTCTCTGGTGGTCTAGCATATTCTTAGTTTCTTGGCCTTTCTCATGGTTTTCTTGTCGCATATTCATCTTTTCAACTTTAGCAATCATTCTAGGGAAATCCAAAACCTCATGATCCATATCTTTACAAGAAAGACAACTAGGACCTCTACCAGGGTATTCCTTAGCAAGATGTCTTGGTCTTCTACAACAATAACAAAGAGTTAATCCTCTCTTTCTTTTAAACGATCCCCAACCTTTCTTGTACTGTGCACTGGGATCACAGTGATGAACCTGCAAAAAATTATTTCTAGGATCCTGCATCCATTTGTTAGTCCCGAACTCCTTTCTATGCATAGGAATAACATATATTTCACTATTTCTATCAGATCTATTCATATCAAATATTCTTTCTTCTAGCTACGCCCTAGTTTTCAGACTAGGAAAAAATCTATTAAGCATACCTAGATCCATTCCTTTGAAACAAAAAATTCCACTTATCTTACCTTTATCAGAGAACAAAGTTTTAAGATATTACCTCCTTTCTTTAGATCTGATTCCCTTCTTAGCATAGAGCTTCGCAAGTGAAGTAGAGTACTGCACACCACATTAGCAGATCTACACACAGAGCTTTCTTTTCTTCAGTTCCCAACAATCAAAGTTTCAAGTCCTAGCAATGGAACCATTTGTTGGTACAAGGGCATATCCGAGGTTCAACGCTTCAACAATGCACCAACAAAACCCTAACTATCGACCCTTTCGACAACACCTGCGAAGCAGATGAAGTCTCACCCAAGGTAGAGGAAGGGGGGTTGTAGGGCTCAAGTGTCTACAACGTGGCTGGGACATAGATATGTGATCATAATACTTAACATAGAACTTCAGTAGTTTAACATTCATTAGTATCTAACCCTTATTCACATCACATCTAAAACCTTAATTACATAGCAGCATAGTATTCAAAAAGATCTAACACATCCAAGCACTTAGCACACATTAATAGATCATATCTAGCATTCATTCACATCACTAAGCACTAAGATACTATATCAGATGCATCTAACATACATAAAGATGACAACATTAAGCATAAATCACATCAATTACACAAAGAAACCATAACACATGATATATGTGGTTCAACCCCAACGTGGGGCTACATCCACCAAATATTCTTCTTCATTATTATCTTCTTTCAATCTCCTTACATGCGTAGAACCACAATACCAACTATACATAGGACATGATATCTACACGCACGTCGCCAAATCCTCCTTCCCTGAGCTTGGTACAACATAGAGCCTTCTTACAATCACTTTCACTTAGCTCTACAAGTTCTCAACACACAGTATGCACAGAGCTGACTCAATCACATAGATCCAACTACTTACATCACTTGCAATAAGAAAAACACCTCATTATGCCCCCTACTTACATCGCCTAGTTTTCTATTTATAAATTACAAATGGTCCTAAACATGAGAATGACCCATGGGTCGATATCTCATACCCATTACATAAACCCTAAACCCAAAAATCCTGCAAAGGTGGTGAGATCCTACGATCTCTGCTTCGCCTTGCGCTCCATCTTTGACCAGCCTATCGAAGTCCCAAAAATGTTCAAACATGACCAAGGTTCTCCAAAACTTGGTCAAGGGTCAACATTACCAGACAAACTGAGTACTGGATGACATGGAGTGTGGGTACCAAATGACATGGATTATGGGTACTGGATGACTGTGCAGGTATCAGTTGACTGTAGAACCTTCTGGTACCAGATGACTTGGAGTACTGGATGAGTGCACTATTGGTATCGGATGAGCTCGTGCTGGATGACATGGAGTACCGGATGAGCATAGTATTGGTACTAGATGAGATGGTACTAGATGACATGGAGTGTGGGTACCCGATGACATGGAGTGTGGGTATCGGATGACTGTGCAGGTACTAGTTGAATGTAGAACCTTCTAGTACCAGATGACTTGGAGTATCAGATGACTTGTAGTGTGGGTACTGGAATAGGAACATTACATGTACTGGAACATGGATAGTGCATATACTGGAATCTAAATAGTACAAAACATGTTTCTTGAACATAGAAACATAGGATTAAACCATCATCGACAAAACTATTGTATAATCATCCTTTTAATCACTAAAAATATGGAAAATTGTGTATTAACCACATAGGATTAATAACAAGAGATAATGGAGGTTTATGGTGTAATTAGTGATATATTATAGACAAAATGCGGGGAGAAGGTGTAATGATGAGTGTATTTTTATGGCAGAAAATATGACAAAACTGGAGCCCAACATATATATATATATATATACGATTTTTGCAGTGGCTACCTATGTTGCATTTTTTTTATTTTATGTGATCTTTTATACACATGATTTATGTTTCAAATGTTTATCTATGCACAATATACCAATCCAACATGTTATTTGCTAACGAATCCTCAATCATGTTGATTTATATTGATATGTTTATGTACTCAAGAAATTCAAAAGATCTTTCGAGACGACGAACCCTCAGTTGGAGATGTAGTAAATTTGAGTTGTGAACAACGTACTCATGATTTAGTTGAAAGACCACGAGTTGGGAGTCGAGGTTGATAATCAATTGAGATATACCTAGAGAGGAGTGTTACACATAAAAAATACTCACTTTGATAGTGTCGCAAGTGTCGTCATTACAAAGGTTGCAAGTGTCGCATTTTTCTCACAAGTGTCGCAAGTGTCAGGGAAGCATACTGCCATGATGCCTATGTCGTGCCTATAACCGACATCAGGAGGACACTTGGAACATGTCAAACACTTGTTTTGGAAGAGGAGGAAAGGTTAACTGGGCTCATGCACTTTTTTCCATCTGAAAACACTCAAAAAACTAAGTTTTTGGAGGGGAGCGCTCCCCTATAACTATCTCAGGAGTGTTGGCACCTCCCCATAAGCCATCAGGGAGCATTATAGCGCTACATCATCCCTTTTGTAGGAGCGCTCCTACCTTCAGGAGTGTTGGCGCTCCCCTATACACTACTAGGGAGCGCTACAATGCTCTGATGGCCCTTTTGAGGGAGCACTGCCTATTCTGGGCAGTAGTTAAGTTGTTGAGATAAATGGGGGAAGGATCCTTTCATTCTTGGAGGGCAGTTGGATTTGAATCCCTAGTCCAGACATGATCTTAAGGCAGATCCTCAACTGATGGAGGAAAATCCTCAACTTACCCAAGGATATCTCAAGTGGTTAAAGCCTCTCCAAGGCTATATAAGCAAGCTTTCTCATGGTGAAAGGGGACTGAAAAGAGAGAATCACACCAAACTTATGATCTGATAAGTGGTGTTGGAACAAAGATATTTTGGAAGCAAGAGACCTATGATATCATAGGGAGAAATTGGTGAAGCTATCATCATTTGGATCGTGGATCTTTTGAGCAAGGGGTAGACAAGGAGGACTTGACAAAACTGTTGCAATTCATCTATGGCTGTAAGCAATGTTTTGTCCTCATTAATATAATTTGCTTGGCCTGTTTCTTTCTAATTCGTGTTCAATCTCACATGAATTTGTCTCTTTAATAGATAGACATATTTCGAACTAATATTGATAGAGTAGGAAGTGGTCGTACTTTGTTTGTCTACAGGGCTTATCGAGGAGCGAAAGATTGGAGCTCAACTCAGAGCGTGCAGGGACAAACACCAGTAAAAGGTACTTCTTTTCTCCTTCCTCCTCACACACTAGTCCACCTAGATCTAAAAGGATGTCAATGACCATGATAAGCACTTTTTGTCTTAGAGTTAAGAGTCTAGCTCTTTGAGGAGATCTACCCATCCATAAGGAGATTTTCCTTCAACAAGGAGGCTTCAGTTAAGAGTTTGATGATGGCATGATACTCTGCAATGTTATTGGTTTCATATTAGATTCAAATCCCTCCCGAACTCACTAACTCGCCAAAGTGGTAGATGACCCAAGCTGCAGAAGTGATGTTCTGGGTATGTCGACTAATGCCATCCACAAAACCGCAATAGATGGGAAAGGATGATGTCATATGTGCATTCAAGCACAAAGAAAAGTATAAGTAGCTGAGACAAAACTTATGCATGCAAAAGAAAAGAAACACCAAGTCAAAAGTATATAGTACAATAATATACAAAGCACACATGCGAGATATTCTATGCATAGTACTTATTGAGGTAAAGCCCATTTTGGGGCTCACTGAGAGATATTTCATTGTAGTATACTAACTCATAGGAACCTCTCTGTAACCCGCGTTTTATGATGTATGGCCTGTGCCAAATGGGTTCTAACTTTCTTTCCCCCAGTTTTTCATGATCTTGATCATAGACTAGGACTAGATCTCCTTATGTGTAAATGAGAGGTTGGATGGAATTATCATATTGATTTTTCATGCATTTTTGATATGTCTCATTGATGAGAGCAACATTTCAATGGGTTTCATCCAACTTGGTCAAATATAAGAATCGTTTCTCTTCAACAGAAGTGTGGGGTAAGAATTCCATAGTGAATTTCAATGAAGGGATCTTGCATTTGATCGGTAGCGTTTCTTCTATCTCTTATACCAACTGGAAGGGTGTAAATCCAGTTGTGGTTTTAACTGATGTTTGATAAGCCCAGAGTGTGAAGAAGAGTTGTAAGTTCCAATAGGTTTTGTTCCTTCCCACCATGTGTTGAAGCATGGTCTTTAGGACTTTGTTGATGGCTTCAACTTGTCCATTTACCTATGGATAGTAGCGAGATGATTTTTAATGGAGAAAAACTAACTTGGTGTGTAATTCACCCATGATCTAGTTATAGAAATGGGATCCATCATGAGTTGCAATAGCTTATATTACACCGAATCAAGTGATGATATGGTTAAACACAAAGAGTGATGCATTACAAACATCGCTAAGAAATGTAGGCATAGCCTCAACCCATTTAGTGAATTAATCGACGGAAACGATGATATAACCATGCCCCCTAGCTGAGGAAGGCTTACATTGCATAAAATCAATGACCCATTTTGGAAAGGGGTCAAAAATGACAATGGGATGAAGAGGAGTTGGGTGGTTATGTTCTTTCCTCTAAAATGTCTGACAGGGTGGTAATGCTTTAACAACCTCGATGCAATCTTTGAATATGGAAGGCCAAAAATAACTAGCACATAGAATGTTTTGGGTTGTAGCCACAAGCTCCAAGGTGACAGTCATTTAGTACTTGTTCAATCTCTTCGTGGGTTAAGAAACATCGGAGGATAATATCAATGCCACATCGATGCAAGGTGTCACCAATGATAAGGCAACACTTTGAGTGGTGTATAATGCGACGTCGTTCATCACATGAAATGCTAAGATGA
Source organism: Picea glauca (assembly GCA_000966675.3). NCBI lineage: Eukaryota > Viridiplantae > Streptophyta > Pinopsida > Pinales > Pinaceae > Picea > Picea glauca. The sequence continues at coordinate 483,559 of JZKD02S2047823.1, forward strand.
AAATGTTGGGTTTGTATATAGAGAATAATATCTCCATACCAAGGATTAGACGCACTAATAAGGATTAGGGATTCAATAGGAAGAGAATGACTAGGCTCAGTATCCTCATCAATATGGGGAATATTGCAAATTAATTCCACAAAAGCCAATGATTTCTTAGCCTTTGATTTGGAAAACTTGAGATCGAATTCTTGGAGAATAACAATCCATTTCGAATATTTTCCCCCAAGTACTTGATGAGTCAATATTTGGCACATGGGGTTTGATTATGTGATGATCGTGGTAGTTTGTAACTATCGGTGCAATTATATGCATAATATATTACCAAACATAAATTATCAACCGAGATTCATAATCAGTAGAGTTGATGCACTATATGTGCCAATAAAAGATAGGTTCCTATGTCTGTTTAGTACAGCTTATATAACAAAACCATTTAGAAACCAACACACTTTTAAAAATAACAATATTCACACAATTCAAAAGATGGAAAGAAAAACTCATAAACAAGCAAAAGATCTTGCTCAGGCGATGGACATGTTCATTGATGGCTCATGAAAAGAAAAGATGAACTTTGATTCTATCTCCTAGAGAAACTAAACTAACAAGTGGAATGATCCATTAAAGCTCATGTATGGTGAAATATGGAGATCCAGTTGTTCCTGCATTACCACACTTTGCAACAAATTCGAATAGTGAAATCAAACAAAATAACATGAAATCAAAATAATAGGTACATGAAATGAAAATCTACACTAACAATTTACAATAAGCTTACCAAGCTAGATCGGTGGCCCTTGTTGATGCCAACATGGAAGATTTTAGATCACCAGATGCTAACTTCTACGAGAGACAAAATCACTGAATCCAAACTTGCATTAATCTCCAACAAGTAGGTTTACAAAAAGAGTTTCTTTGTTAATCAAATATACATCATAACAATTCTCTTCAATCTATATCATAACAATTCTTCTCTAATCTACATAATAATAATTCTCTCTAATCTACATAATAATAATTCTCTTCCCTCTCATGAAGAGAGGGAACTCCCTTTTATACATTAGAGCTTTGAAAAGAAGATAAGCATCTCATAACTACAAATCCACTTTTCTCTCAACCCATTTCCCTTTATTACAAAATATAATCCCTTCAAATCCTCACACATATCTATCATATATCTTGGATAATATATGACAACCAAATCTCTATGATCTTCTCCTTGGAATATGCTTGAATTATCTCCTCAAATCTTGAAATGGTGGAGGAAGTATTAGAGAAGTCTTTTGAATTAATCTTTCAAATATTCCTACACATGATAAAGATCACACATTTTTGAGATATATATGAAAACATGTAAATTTTCTAATATTTAATCACAAATTCTCTTTTAGTACTAAAATAAATGATTGGAAAATAAAAAGGTTTAACCCATATTTAATTATGAAAATGGTATTAATGAATGGTTTATGGAGTGGTAGAATATGGATAAATGTGATGAATGGTGAAAGGAAAGGTGGATGGAAATACAACATTTCGAAGTCCCAACATACCCCCCAACTAAACTTGTTGCATGTCCTCATGTAGCTGTGCATGGATCTTCTCAAGAAATTTTGGCATCTGAATTTTGGCTTTGAGTGAAGATAATGAATATTTCCAGCATGGGATTTACATGAGTAGCGGTTGACATTTTCTTATGGCTGGTTCTTGTGTGACAACCATGAATATAGAGAATGTTGGTTCTTATGTAAACAACATTCATTTCATTATTTGTTCTCTTTCTATTATGATAGTAAAATGTTGGTTCTTGCACGTAAACAACATTCATTTCATTATTTGTTCTCTTGTTGTTATGATAATAATTTATCTATTTACTTGTTGGAATAGATAAGCTATCAATGTGCATAAGGAAACATCACTGAGTATAAGAAAGCCCTTTTGACATATTTTTGAATCATGCCAATATGTATATCAATGCTTATGAAGTAAAGTGCAATAGAGTATCATTGGAAGAAAACAATGTTGGTAAATGGTAAATGAGACGAAAAATGGAATAATGGTAGTGGAAAAATGGAGTGATGATAGAGAATAGAGTCCCCCCCCCCCCAACTGAATTGGTTTCATGTCCTCATGCAATGTGGCATGAGTCATATAAGTGAAAAGGAAAGGGATCATGTTGAGGTATTTTTCCAAATTTATTCACTCTAGTGTGTAAAGATTTGCATGATTAAAGAGTAGAAAACAACATACCTCCACTTACCCAAAATGTTGATGAACTATGCAATAGGAATATGGTTGATGCAGCTGCTGGAGCATGGAAGATATTACTACTGCAGGATCATGTGAAAGGTGACTGCTACTGTAGCCGTGACTGATGTCATTGTTGGATCAAAGAATGTGAAGTGGAGGAATCTAAATTGTTGCTAATGAATCATGGAAAAGAAGTATGAAAGTGGAACTGAAGTACTCTCATATAGCTAAAGTCATGCTATTGTAATTGCTAAGGAGTCATGGAAAATTGTATAGTATTCACCCGCTGCTAAACTCGATGGTACAATCCTAGTCATGTGAATGAATGTGTCAATGTCCAGCATGAAAAGAAGTCATTGGATTACCGACCATTGATGAATGTCGTTAACCAATGCAGGGCAAACTCACCATTGATGTCAATGAGTGCCAAGGTACCCAAGTACATATTGCGATGTGTGAATGAATGAGTTGATGTCGAGCCACTTGCAATATCTAATGATCAAGGGACAATGATGTATTCCCATGATCGTCAGTGAGAGAACTTTCCATTAAGGCATGCAATCCTCTAGGTACTCAAAATGGACTCTAGGCTATATCCCATATAAGGTGTTGAGGTCGATGGGGTAAGACTTGTTGAAAGGTGGGCATTAAGGAATCCCACATTAGTCAACATGAGTTGTAAAAAATGATTGGTAGGACTATAGATGAAAAGATCTCAGTAGTAACAATGTTTATGGCAAGGCAATGTAATCATAGAAAGGGAGCTGGATAGTTTTATTGACAAGGCAAAATGAACTAAAAAAGATAAAGGGATGTATGCAACTCATAAAGATAGGCGTGTGTGAAGCCATGAAAGATAAGGAAATGGAAGGTGGACTTCAACATGGATGATCAATGTGCGTTGAAGGAAAAATGAGGGTAAACATTCATGGCGAAAATGGGTTTATGATCTTGTGTAACTGCAAATGTCATGAGATGTATGAACATCGACTCCTTCAAGCTATCCAGCAAAGCATGTTTCAAGGAAAGAGTTTGTGATTCTCGAAAATGACTTTGGAATGAGATGCAATCGTCTTCATTCCTGCAATCAAACTTAGTACTAATCCTTCAAGAAAACTTGTAAGATCATCTTAAAACAAAAAATGTGGGATTAAGTATGAATGCGTCAAATTAAAGAAATAAAATGTGTTTTTGTACCTATTGTCATTGCACGCTTATTTCATCATTGATTACTGCATGAAGTGACTTAAAAAAAACAAATTAATGTTAAGCATGTTGTTTTCAGGAATTAGAGAATATCCATTTGCAATTTTTTTTGTTTTTGCTTTGATTTTTAAGTTTTAAGTGTTTTTTTTTTTATATATAATCTATTTTTGCAAATAAAAATTTATTGCTTTGATTGTATTTTTTTTTATTTTTTTTTTATGAATCCCTCGAGAGTTATTCATAAAAGAAGAAAACATAAAATACTAATCAAATACAAAATGAAAACAATTTTTCTAGATCTATCCAAACATGTTTTTTCGGTTGTTGATGACATTAGCCCCACCAGCAGAAGAGAAGATGCTTTCATGATGATCAATAGATTGTGCTCGAGAATGAGATGGTTTACTGTCTTGTTGATCCTCCTGAGGCCGTGCTACAGTAGAACATGAATTTTGACTTCCATACGCCATGTCCCAACTTAATTTGTGACCTCTGTCAACTGTAAAGGCCAGATTGATGAGGCGATCCAACATAATGCTCGTGCAAGCTTCTGGAGAGTCTATGTTGTGACATACTGATAGGAGTTATAACTGAGAATCTTAGACATGGGGTTAGAATACCCATAATTATTTCCTCTTACGTGTGACCCTTTTCCTCAATCTGTAGAGAAAACTAATAAAAGTGGTTTAGACGGTGCATTTTTTATATATTCTCTTGACCATGCTTACCTAAAATCATCGAACTTATGTTAAGTTTGTATCTATGGTTTAATGCATGGTGCTATAGTTTTCACTTCAGAAATAGGCCATTGAAGCCAACGCTATCACCCGCTGCCACCCTAGAAAACTCTCTTTGTCCCATGTTCTTGTTACATGAGAGGCACCGAATGTCAAAAAAATGATTTCGACGACGAAGTGAATAGAGTGAGTAGTTGGTTGTCTAACAACAATGAGGTCCGTGGATACATCAAAAGTAAAATGGACTTTTCCCATGGCTTCTGCTTGGACATGGATCATTTCACGAGCACTTTGTAGAACAAAAGATTGAACTTCTTGCGAGCTTAATCCCTAAGAGCACGTCATTCCAACTATTTCTTGATATTTACGTGGGGATATCAGATCCAATTCAACCCTCCAATTGGATTTAATACCTCCTATCATTTGGAACCATATGCAATCCTAGCACGTCCATCAAATAGAGATATGGACAATCACAATTCTGCCACTAATAAAATGCAAATATCTCTATAATCTCCCTCAAATATTCATATCAATTTTTCATGCAATGACCAACTCAGATTGATTGTGGAAATTTTATGAGAAGATCCCAAAAAGAATCACTTCAAAACTAGTTTAAGTTACTTGATTATCCAATATTTGTTTGGTGTGGATTAAAAATAACCCACATAATCTTATGCCTCACAAATAGAACTCTTTACCATTTTCTCGAGTCAGCAACACCAAAAATGTTGGTGCAGGGTGGTAGATGTTTTCTCCCTGCAAATGCTATGCGCTGCAATTTATGGTGGACAGGTCATGCCTAATCTCATCTCTTTTCTGTCATTCCCTCCTCTCTGAATCATATCCCTCACGCTTCATTTATTCTCTACAAGAAGAAGAAGAAGAAATTATTTTATGTTGATTGATGTCAGATACTTCTTGTTCGATTGTTATCATATTCAACCAAATTTTGTAGCCACATCGTTGGCTTAATTCATTGTAGCACGGTGTCCCCGTTCCATGGCAGCGCTGGCTTGTAAAGCTAAGGTAACCATATCAGAGGCGGGTTGAGGATGGCGCAGTTTGGCTACAGGAAACATAAAATAGAGGTTCTCCATTTGCAATTCCTGATCTATAGAAAGAGGAGAAACATACTCATCATAGCGCACTGAATCAGCATGGAAGACGAAGAAATCGGGCCCTTCTCTTAAAATTTCAACTACCTTCACGAGCTCCTGAAACTCCTGAATCAAATAGTCGACATTTTTATTTTATTTTATTTGAAGGACCGCTAAACTGGCAGTGGGAAGATGCACTAATCGATAAGAAATACAACTCCCATCAATCAAATATTCAGAGCGGAGAAAATGGCCTATAGTTATGTGTTGGTTAGAGAATCTAAATAAAGTTCAAAACCAGAAACAAGGTCTTTCCATAGTTTAACAATGCAAGCTAGCACAATTCAATTTCATTATTTCTTGGCTCGAGCTAAACGATGAACCTCAAGACTTCGGGTCTGGGCGATGTGGGAAAAATTTCAGATCTAAAGGTTTTTGTAGGTTTTGTTTTTAGGCTGCAGGATGAAGGAAGCAAGACCTCCATGTGGCCACCATGAGTTGAAACATGATTTGCGCATTATCTCCTTCTCCAGAGAAAATGTCACCAAACATTTTAAATTTTAAATGTTTATTCAATGCATGAAAATAACACGTTCATTTCAGTGCATTCTTTTGAATGTCCATTCTAATGCATTCTTTTAAATGCATTGTGTTATTTTAAATGTTTTTTTTTTTAAGTTTTATATTTTTATATTTTTAAATGTTTTATTCCAAAGCTACAAAATCAAGACACAACACTCAAAGCTAATTTTAATCTTTAATTTTTATTATAAAAAGTTATTTTTTTATCATTTTATTATTTTTATTTTTGTAAAGATATTGTTTTAATTTGCATTCCTAAATAGAAAAATTAATTAGAAAACTAGTTTAAGATAAACAAACAATTTTTTTAGTTTTTGTTTTAATTTTGTATTATTCTTGGATTTAAAAGAAATTTAAACAATTAAAGAAATTTGTTTGTTTAGAAAATGGAGATATATAATTTGAAATTGAAGCCGAACAATTCGATTGGGAATTTTTTTATTGTCAACATTTTTTCATTCATGAAACTTCATAGTCATTCTACTTTCTAATCCTCGCAATCGCACGTTGCGCGGAGGAGAGCATACTTATTCTAGCAAAAATAAAATCTTGAAAATAAAATCCTACCTACACTACGCTAATTACAAATTAGAGATTTGTTACGTGTAATAAAATAGCCAATGTAACCATAAGCGCAACAGTAATAAGAATATGTTCACTATGAATTGCAGAAATGACAATCGAAAATATATATAACCGTGCAAAATTAAATGTTGAAACTGTAATTTAACAAAATAAAAAGAAAAATTGAATGGATCTAACTTGGTACCTGCTTGAAGCCATCATTTGATAATTCTTTTGTAGGCATATTTTTCACTCCTCATATTGTGTCACAACTCCTCATTGTCCCCCTCGATCTCCTGCTCACATAATTGTTCATCATCAGATGTGCAGGGTTCCTTGTATGCTGTTTCTTTGTTTGCCTCTGGAGGAGTAATTAAACTTTCCGTTGCTGTCAAGATCTCCTCCTCTAGAGAAGAGGAGATCCTGACTTTTTATAGGATTTGAGTGAGTTGTTCCAATCTTATACTCATAGTTAAACCATATTGAAAAAGGAGATTGATTTATCATCAAAGATTTAAAACTAAGAAATTAAAACTATTTGTAAAAATAAAACACACCAAACTTGAACTCCTTGCATTACTGGGACCCTGTTGTCACCAGGTTATCGGTTCGCACAAGTTATCTCATCATAAATAAAACTAATTTTGCATAAATAAAAACATACTTTTGCATAAAATAAGGAGAAACACACTTCTGCATAAAAGGGAGAGGACAACCTAAATTTGGCGCAACCCCACTAAAGTGGATGCGTAGGTTCTTACCTCTCGTCTTATCGTCTTTTCTTTGCCCTTAGGTTGTCCATAAAACAAATCCAAAATCATTAAAATAATCTAATTGAAATGATACCTATTACCATTTACAACTCCCCGGCAAAGGCGCCAAAAATGTTGGTGCAATTATATGCATAATATATTACAAACATAAATTATCAACCGAGATTCGTAATCAGTAGAGTTGATACACTATATGTACCGATAAAATATAGGTTCCTATGTCTATTTAGTATAGCTTAGATAAGAAAACCATTTAGAAACCAACACATTTTTAAAAATAACAATCTTCAAACAATTCAAAAGCTAGAAAGAAAAACTCATAAACAAGCAAAATCTCTTGCTCGGGTGATGGACTTGTTCATTGATGTCTCATGAAAAGAAAAGATGAACTTTGATTCTATCTCCTGGAGAAACTAAACTAACAAGTGGAATGCTCCATTAAAGATCATGTATGGTGAAATATGGTGATCCAACTATTCCTGCATTACCACACTTTGCAACAAATTCGAATAGTGAAATCAAACAAAATAACATGAAATCAAAATAACAGGTACATGAAATAAAAATCTACACTAACAATTTACAATAATCTTACCAAGCTAGATCGGTGGCCCTTGCCGATGCCAACATGGAAGATTTTAGATCACCAGATGCTAACTTCTACGAGAGACAAAATCATTGAATCCAAACTTGCACTAATCTCCAACAAGTAGGTTTACAAAAAGAGTCTCTTTGTTAATCAAATCTACATCATAACAATTCTCTTCAATCTACATCATAACAATTCTTCTCTAATCTACATAATAATAATTCTCTCTAATCTACATAATAATAATTCTCTTCCCTCTCATGAAGAGAGGGCACTCTCTTATATACATGAGATCTTTGAAAAGAAGATAAACATCTCATAATTACAGGATCCACTTTTCTCTCAACCCATTTCCCTTTATTACAAAATATAGTCCCTTCAAATCCTCACACATATCTCTCATATATCTTGGATAAGATATGACAACCAAATCTCCATGATCTTCTCCTTGGAATATGCTTGAATTATATCCTCAAATCTTGAAATGGTGAAGGAAGTATTTGAGAAGTCTTTTGAATTAATCCTTCACATATTCCTACACATGATAAAGCTCACACATTTTTGAGATATATATGAAAACATGTCAATTTTCTAATATTTAATCACAAATTCCCTTTTAATACTAAAATAAATGTTTTGGAAAATAATAAGGTTTAACCCATATTTAATTATGAAAATGGTATTAATGAATGGTTTATGGAGTGGTAGAATATGGATAAATGTGATGAATGGTGAAAGGAAAGGTGGATGGAAATACAACATTTCAGAGTCCCAACAGTAACAAAATGTAATGGAGAAATATATGGATGGAAATAACTGTTGCCAAAGCCAAATTTTGGACATGTGAATATCAGAGTTTGGGAAATGATAGACTATTACTCATATAGTAGATCACATGTTTGGTTCCTTCATCATCCTCTTGTACTAACACCATATAAATCGTGGAAGTAGAGGCATCCAAATAAATTATATAATCCTTTGCATAATTCGATGGGTGAAAAAGAGGTGCGTTCGTTAAGGCATTCTTAAGAGAACCATATGAGCACTGAGTGGTTGCATCCCAAATGAAAGGGGCATATTTCTGTAGCAATCTCATGAATCCTTTAGTAATTTCGTCGTAATTACAAATGAAGCAGCGAAGAAAGTTTTCCTTTCCTTGCAAACTTTGCAGTTGAGTGAGGTTGTTGGGAGGAGGTAAAGCTAGAATGGATTTGATTTTTAAGGGATCCACCCTAATCTCGTCTTTGGAGACAATGAATATGAGGAGTATCCCTGATTCAACAATGAAGATGCACTTATGGGGGTTCAAACATATGTTCTAAAACCAACATCGAAGAAATATGGCTCATAGGTGACCAATGTGGTATCATTGACGAGATGAGTGAGTGCGTAAGTCATCGAGATAAGGTTCAAAAATATGTTTGATATCATGTAAGGCATACGACATGCCCCACTAAAAAAAAGGCTCTAGCGATTTTAAGGCCAAAAGGTAATTTCTGATAAGTGAAATTCCCCCAAGGGAAGATGAAAGCTATTTTGTGTTGATCAACTGGTAAAATATTGATCTTGTTATATCTAGAAAAAACATCCATAAAAGAGAAAATGATGCTTCCGGCACAATTATCAATAATTGGTTGATAAAAGGTGTACGATAATTGTCCTTGGGACAATCCTTATGAATATCCCAATAATCAACACAAACATGAATTTTCCCCTATTTCTTGGTGATCGGAACGATGCTGGAAACCCATTCTGTCAAAGGGACAGGATAAATAAAACCAGATTTCAACAGTTTTTCTACTTCTGCCTTGATGGTCATGGTTTTCTTAGTATGGACCGAGAGAAGTTTTTGTCTCATAGGTTTAACTCCTAGGTAAGTTTTGATTTCATACACAATGATCGATGGATCAATCCCTGACATTTATTCATAACTTCGGGCCAATATGTCACAAAATTCTTTGAACAAGGTAGTATAAGTTTCAACTTCTTCAGTTGAAAAATTTGCACCTAGTTGTATGTTTTCCACAATACCTTCTTTAATGGATATGTCAACAGCGATAGTGGAAGAGATGTTTCCCAAATTCCACTCGGAGATGGTATCCTGAGTGAGTATTGGATATTGGGGAGAGTTGATGATATCACAAGGAAAGATATATGAAATATATTTATCTATGTCATCCAAACTGGGAAGAAAGGACGAACGATGGTGGTTGTCATCCCATGGTGCCTCCTCAATACTAAGATTTTCCATAATAAATTCATTTGATGGAAAAATATGTAGGATGTAATCAAAATTAGAGGATAGGAATTTAACCCAGATGTTAAGGAGTAATTCATACATGCCTACTAATGTTGGTCATCCACTGGAGCAGTGGCAGACTAGATGGTGTTGTATTCAGCTTCTACAAGACTAAGTGGCATAGTGTCACCTATTGTATCAAATTATAAGGGACTAGGCACAATCCAAGGATCAGATGATTCGAAGGATTGATGTGCCATAGTCGAAATGCTAATAAAATGGTGGGATATTGATTAATACTAAATGATTTAAGGCCTTTACAGCAAGCCAAGGACCTGATACAGGTGGATACCCCCTCGTCCAAGATCATGTGATGAATATGTTGATTATGGAAAATGACATCGATATGGAAAGCGAGTTGGTGAGAGAGTCATGATTTAAAATTATCCATGTTAAACGTGATATTATTAGATGAATCGAGATATATACCTCTGATGGCTTCCAAGAGTGTTGTCCTATGTTGGCTAGGGAAGTATTGTAGAGCCTCGAGAGATGGCATAGAATAAGGTGCTTGAGAAAAATCTTCAATGATGTTGTATTTTATGAAGCACTTGAGTTAGGATTAAAGGTCAACTTTCGAATTGTGCTCTTGGGAGGGCGTAGAATAGATTCAAAGTTGGGTTTCTCAATCTGCAATGCCCAAGATGGAGGGTTAACTATAGTAGGCGGTGGATCCAGTGTAATAGTGGTAGTTACCTTTTCTTTATCAGTTTTACTTGGAGGTGTGTCGTATGTCGTAGTGCGAATGGTCAAATCTATCCCATTAAACATGTAAACGTGTGCTCTCAATGAAGCTTCCTCATTAGGAGGATGCTTTGGATTACCTCTTGTCGGAGGTTCAGGAGCTTGGGAAACAATTGAATGTTGTTGTGGAAAAGGTTGTGTCAATACAATAGGTGGATAATTTCCCTTAAAAATTTTGGCAACTTCGTCTCAATGAGGACAATCTCGTGTGTACTAATATTCACCATAAATGAGACATGGAAATTTCGGTTTTCACTATGGTTGTTTATCAGTAGCAAGTGGTTGCATTTTTGTTTTCTCATTTTTCGGTTTGATTATTGTTTTTCTTGGGTTTATTCTTAGTTTTATTCTTCCCCTCAGACTATTGTAGAGAAGCAGATTGAACTGCCTTCACCTAGAATATTTGAGTTGGGGGGGATTTTTATGAGAGTGAATTCGATCCGGTAGCGGGGGAAGTGACTGAACAATTGGCCATGCAGTCAATAGTGAACTAGGTTGGGTTTTGAAGGAACTGATAAATCCATATGCATGAGCGGTGGAGGATGGTTTTGATGGATCAATTGATGGACGGGGAGCATTTGGAATCAATTCATACAAAGTACCGGATTGGGAATAAACCAAGTCCAGATACTAGGCACGAGAAATGGCTTCCTATTCTTTAATGACACCACCCATGGTGACATCACGAGCAATTGGAGGTAAAAGATATTTGGTGAACCATTCAGCCAACAATTGGTCAGGAATGGTTGCTTTGATCAACCGTCATCATCATCTCTAGTCATGAATATGATCAGAGATATGTACGGAGTTGTTCTGATGAAGGGATGTCAAACGTTCCATTCTAGTTGCATAGCAGATAGGTAATTGTAAGTGCGTGAGAAAATCCATGAAAAGTGAATTAAAATATTGAAAAGTTCCACATTGTAATTCAATGTACCATTTGTCTGTTGTACTCGTAAGTGTACGCTATAAAAGACGTAACCAAATAGAATCATCCATTAGCGAATTTGATGAACAATATAGATGAAAGGTCATAACGTGGTTATTAGGCTCGTCACCAGGTTTATCATCAAATTTCAGAATATCGGGAGGAAATTTAGCGGGAATGACTGGACAAAATGGGGAATGTAATATGGGATCATTTGTCAATATTGACAAATCTGGTAGATATATAGTGGCTAAGAATGATAGTTTTTGATTGAACCACGGATGATACTAGTGTGGCATAGGGACACCAGTAGGGTCGTAAATTGGTTGAGGTGGATAATTGTATCTAGTAGGCCCTCCCGTATGTTGTTTGTGTTGACTAGCAAAGGTAGGATTTACTTGCTGAGGAATGTGCATAAAAGGAGAGGGGAAACCCATTTTCCCCTAGGTAGGATAACCAGTGTAACCTGAGGGATGATAGTTTTCTTGATTAGCTTGAGGTGGATAACCAGGTTTCCATTAAGGAGGGTAACTAGGTTGAACCTTAGGAGGATAAGGATTTGGCCCTTCAGGAGGAAAAGATGATTGACCTTGAGGACCCCAAGTTGGATTCAGGACTCCCAGGAAAGGTTTTCCAAAATGTAGTCTAGAAGGATTCATATTTGGGATTCCTCCTTGTAGGTTAGGGTTTGATGACCCTCCCTAATGTGGTTTATGGAACTGACCTCCTTGGGGTGGTCCCTAGTATTGTGGGGGGGTTCTAGTGAAATAAGGTTGAGTTTGTCCCCCTTCCATTGGTTGGGTAGAAATTGGGGTATGACCAGCAAGAGGGGGTTTCCCCCCAGTCTACTTTTGCATGTTGGAGGAAGGTTTCCCTATGGTATGGATTTGACCCGCAGTTGGGTTCAAGTGTGTGGTAGGGATTTTCATTCATGTATGTGAATATGTCCCAATAGGATTCTATGGAGTATACAAAGTCGTAGCTTGAAGAGGGATACGAGGTGTAACTCTCAAGGTAATTTGCAACTGACTGGGTAACACGACTCATATTTCACTTTGAAATTGGCTTGAGGTGGTAGCAATATTAACTGTCAGTTCAACGAGATGGATGATGGGATGACCTGATGGTCCTGCATCTACACCGACGGTGGTAGAGGCATGAGGAGGGTCAAAAGGCAGTGGACTAAAATTATTTTTTTCATAAAGGTATCGTCTCGATGGAGTTATCCATATAGAATGAACATGAGTTTTATGTGGATCTACCATTTTAGCAGAACGGACAGAAGTACTGCATTCTTTATTAAAATTTGAGTGTATCAGTCCCATATCTAAATATTTATATGGCCTTAGTGGTAGGTGAGGGTAATATTCAACTACAATGCTACCTGAGGAGTCTAGTTGAACTAGGAGTGGATCGAGAGGAATGGACAAAGTTGGGTTTATAGGATGGGTGGAACCTTCCTCAATTGTAACTAAGGCTCTCTCTGGATTTTATAGCAAAGTAGTAGCAGCACTCCCAACGTCTGAATTATTTTCAATCTCCTCATGGTAAATGTCTTCATGTGAGTTAGGAGGTAAGGGTTCATATCCTTCTGGAGGAAACCCTTGCATCCTACAAGATCTACAAAGACATTTATCATCCACGGTCTCAATTTTAAATAGAAACTAAAGTAAAGAAACAACACTCACTAAAAAAACTAGAAAACCAACACGCAAACAATGCCTCTCTCAATGAACGTACTAGTTGGTGATGAAATCCAACATCGCATGATCAAATTGAGAAGGGGCTAGGATATGAGTGGGTGGATCAGTTACATTGGCAGCCCTCTTAACAGAATTACACCTTGGTGCAATATTCCTCATGGTTTTACCCGTGGGTTCCCTCCAAGGAGCCCGAGTGAATTTGACCAACGTCTGTTCCAGGTACAACAAAGAATTCCCTTCACCATCACCTCGTGTAAGGACACTAAAGATTATGGATACTAAGGATACCAACTTGCAGTCAGCCTCTGGGTAGGTACAGTCAATAGTCAAGCTTGAATGTATGGGAAGAATATCAAGTCTGAAATCCTTCAAGATAATTGATAACAAGTGGACCGGTAAACTCCAGAGGATCTCGATCGGATTATGATTCACGAAGCTCTGAAACCAAATGAAAACAGTTGAGATTCAAGAAGAACCTCCAATATACAATCATACTACTACGAATGGTTAAGCCTCTGAGGGATAATCTTCATTTCTCTCCTGAACACAACCTCGTGTTTAACCCCTGTGTGAGAGGGGGATCCCAACTATGCTTATACGAAAATTGGATTTACTCTCCCTATCACAAGATTATGAGTTTGTATTGAATTCTTTAGAGAGTTATTCTCACAACCTATTGCAAATCTCTAGTCCTAGTCTAATTTTTGGTGTAAAGATCTTAAAAAATAAAAGTTTCTAGTTTGATTTTAATTAGCGTTCATTTTCATGGTTGGTCGTTACACAAAGGTGAATGATAGTGAAATTTATGATGTTTCATACTCGAATCCAAAAAATATGAAAAGAATGAGATGCAAACTTTCTTTTCAATGAAATTCTAGCTATAGGAAGGAGAAGAGTTTCAAGAAGAGTTTCATTTCTTTCACTAATGAACACTCAAGAATGCAAAATGTTATACAATTTTGTCTTCAACAAGAAGTCAAACAATTGCCAAATTATTAATAAAATATTTCCAATATCCAAATCTAATGCATCCAAGTATTTCTTTGTTTGATTGCAAATTTAAATTGAATAGTTCGTCTAATTCTTCTTGCGTTCATTAATAATGAGAAATGACTTCAATACTATGATTTGAAAAGAGGAAGCAAAAGTACACAAAAAAAGACATTGTCAACAGTCAACAAGAAACCAAAAGAAGAACAAAAGATTCACTCAAATAAAAACATCAAAAAGAAAAAAATTGTACATAATAGTCTTCTGGAATTGAGTAAGGGATTAAAGACAAAGTAAATAGTACTGAGATCAATGGCATTCCTTATGAAAACCTCTAATGAATCAGATAATCGAAAAGAGCAGCAAAAATAAACCAAGTTTTAGAAAAATGGTTGACTTTGCAATAAGGAAAGACAACACAAAATTTCAAAAGAAAGAAAAATTGGTCCTATGGTAATCAAAGCACCAAAGTGATACAATGCTCCCTAATACATTATGGGGGAGTGTTGATCAAACTATTAGTGATCTCACTTAAACTGGAGAGGGCACTAGTTCTGAGAATGTTTTTTAGAAAAAAACCCAAAAACTCAAAAACTTAGGGAAATTCAATTAGAGACTCTGTAAGACAAATTAGCAAAGATGAAAAGATGTAAGGATAAATTAAATCAGAAAATGAGATCTAAAGATAGGAAAAAGGAAAGGACAAATGAAGGAAATAACCAAAACTTAAATTTCATTCCCCAGTGGACTCACCAATTTCTGTTATGAAATAATTCCCTTGTAGACAAGTGAATCTTCCCTTGAAGTATAGACCCCTCTACCAAGACAAAAAACTACCTTTGGACACTACCATTCCTATAGATTAATTATTTCCAGATAAAAAGAGAGAAGGAGTGATAGTATGATGTACCTCACTTTCAAATTTTGTTGATGTTTCTCCAATCCAAAATTTATTAACAGTACCTGAAATGGATCACAAGAGACAAACAACTATCTCCTACTCTAATGGATTAGAAAAAATCAATCTATCTATGAAAGATTAAAAAAACCATAAACAAGTATATGTAAACACATACTAGAAGGAAATATGCCAAGTATATTAATGATAACTTTAAAGAGACACTTCTAATCTTCAGATGATGTTGCAGCAGCCTCCCCAAGTGTTATAGAAATATTTGCCTCACCCTATGAAATCTTGCACAGAGGGCCTTATTCCATTTCCGTATCAAGACTTATCTTCCCTATTTATAAAATCCAAAGCCAAAAATAAAAAAGTTATCCACTAGAAATGAAGAGGAAGAAAAGTAGATTTACCTGGTCTAGACGGTTGTTGATTTCATTGCATGATGCTCCCACAATCATCATTTGAATCTCGGAGGTATTTTGGTCCATTTCTACTATTTGGATAAAAAATCAAAATGGTATAGTAATTTTTTTATTTTTCTACTATTTATAAACTACTTTTACCCACTTTCTATAGTTTTGAGCCATTTTTTCACCTAATGGACTAATACAAGGGTGGATTGAGTTGTTTTTTGTAGTTTTTACCAAGGATTCTTGCAGATTTCAATGTTATGTTGATAGTTCGTCACCACGGGCAGGTATTTTCATGACCTAGCATGTAGGGTAGGTATCCATTCCATTATGCATTCTTGCATTGTCCTACAACTGTCACTTTTTATGCCTTATGTACGAACCCATTTGTTGTGACACAAAACCTTCCATCTGCTATAAGTAGTGTCGTTATCAAGTGGTAGAGACTTACCAAACATGGGTGCCCTACTTAGATCCTGTGCTTCATTTGGTTCCCATGCAAAGATGTTTTCCTTAGGACCAGGAGTCCCTTATATCTAATACATGAATTTATGTTGAGCCTCATTTCTAACTCATAAACATGATTCCTTATACCTCGAGGACTCCCAAATGAGTTTAATTTAAGGTCTTTTCCAATGCGTCTTTAAAAAGTGAAAATATTACCAAGTGATTTGTCCCTTTCACACTCGTTAAATTGGACTTGAAAGGTTGTGAGTCTTAGCTAATCTCTTTTCCAAATCATTTTCAAAAATTGAAATGATTGCCAAGTGAACTTGTATTTTTCACACTCATAAATTGGATTTGAAAATACGTCTATTTGGCACAATTTTATCCCTTTTTCACACCAAGTAAACTAAAAGACATAAAAAGGGACAGTTTTTTGCATCAAGTTGTGATTGCATCTCATGCCCTTGCTTGCAGTATTGAGCCTATAGTTGGTTCTCACTTTGAGTTATAAACTATTTGCCTCAATAGATTTTTCATCTTCAACCAAGAAGAGCCTTTTTTATATCTTTCGCAATTTAACACCCTATACCTAGGAGGGAACATTCCGCCGAGTGTCCATCTCCTGCGTGCATATCCTTGCATTGAGAATAGGTATGTTCCACTGCTAGAACTAGTTTTTCTTACTTGCGACACTCGTTTCCTCCTCTATATCATAGCATTCATTTGTTATGAAAAAACAAAAAAAGACAGGCAGGAAGGGAGTATCATCTTGTATTGGCAACAATCGTGTCACCTTTGAACAAAGAAAAAATTTATTTATTCCATTCATCATCATAATTTTGGGATTAGTATGGCCTTAGGAAGTTGAGCCCGTTACAGAATCTTCTCTACCGATTGGTTACTCTTCCAGTCCCTATAGAGAGTTTCATTGATGCCTCTTGCATCTCATGGTTTCATCATTGCATCTATGCTCCTGGAGTCCTCCATATGTTTGATTCTCTTTTTCAAATGAATTCTATCAACCTGTGTTGGCCACTCCTCAGAACTCTTGACTTTGCATGTCATCCATACCCTCATTTTGTCTCAGAATCACATGATACTGTAGTCCTATCATGCACTCTGGACCTACTTTCATCATTGGTAGGTAACCTTGAACCCAACAGTCGACATTTCATCATTGGTCGGTGACTGGGTGGTTTCCCTTGTGTTCGACGGCAAGACATATATTCACACATTGGGATTCATGCAGTGTATTGTATGCCATTATCCTTATTGGTGGTTTCCTCTCCTTTGTCAACAATTTTCATCATTGGCTGCTATTTAGAGGGTCTTTTTCATGTACTACTTTCACTTGGCACACGTGAAATACACATAGGGTTATGTTGGCAAATGTTTAACAGGTAGCGTATGCTTGTCATTGATGGCAAGTACAATAGTGAAGATGGAAGGATCAGAGTGTGCATGTGAAGACTCTGCAGAGGCGCAGAAGTCCAAGAATCCCTTGGGGATTCGGAAGTGAAAGCTCAGGAGGAATAGCGTCGAGGCAAACGCATGCAACAAAGCTCAAGATATAGGAGTTCGTAGAGGAGAAGGAAGACAGAGGTCGAGGCCTTTGAGAACTTGTAATTCTCCCAAGGTTGGGAGGAAAGTGTGCAAAGCTCAGGAGGGAGCACAACTGTCGTCAGATCGGCTAAAGAAGAAGATCCGGACCATTGGTTTCTATGTCCAGGAGGAGCTTAGGAGAAGCCTACAGAAGGGAGAGATCGACAGTCGTTGGATCTCATTCAGAAATTCCGTCAGCCATCAGATCGGA
Organism: Picea glauca; assembly: GCA_000966675.3. Classification (NCBI taxonomy): domain Eukaryota; kingdom Viridiplantae; phylum Streptophyta; class Pinopsida; order Pinales; family Pinaceae; genus Picea; species Picea glauca. The sequence continues at coordinate 501,595 of JZKD02S2047823.1, forward strand.
CAGGAGTTGCATGAGGTTTACCATCGGGAAAAGCCAAGGTGAAATCTCGAAAGGAGGGATGACTCATCGGGGTTTCACATATCGGGAAACCCATGAGCCAATGCATTGCAGCATTGAAAAGCTCAAAACCCCAATGAGTGGTAAGACTACGATCATGGGGATAATGGTCATATGGGCCAGGAGCCTAGCCAGGAGAGCTAGTGCGTAAAGAGCACATCGGGATTCGAGGGATCGTGAATCCTGAGGATATACATGTTTTGACATTGGAAAGTCTGAAACCCCGATGAGGATGTTTGGCTACGGTCATATAGGGGGAGGTCATGTGGACCACGAGCATAGCCGGAGGGTTGATTGAAGTTCGAGGCATCAGATCTGAGCGCAGGGTCCGACCACCATTGGATCGAGGAAAACCTGGATGATCTTTAAAAAGTGCAAGGAGTAAAGGGCTCACAAATCCCAGAAGCAGGAGGACTGTCCATATCAGGGGGTTATGTGGACCGTTGATCCGACTCCCTATCGGAGTTTTGAGGATCGCATGTTGGAAATATCAAAGAAACAATGCAACATGAATCTCGATTTCTCGATATGAAAAATCCCGACGCAATTTGAGCCGTCAAATCAAGAACACATCTGAACCGTCGACCCGACTCACGACAGCAGACCACGTCAGCTAGGAACATGTGTCACAACTATGTAATGACAAGTGTCAGACTGATTCAACATTTCAGGCACATGTAAGTCACGAATCAGAGTGACACATGGTAGTATTCAACACGTGTCAATCCATGTGTGATGTCAGCAGATGGACACCTTGTCAGAGTTTCGAGGATCGAGTGTTGAAGTTGTCAAAGAACATTGACATCAGAAATATCGATTTCCCGATATACGAATTCGCGATTTAATCGCAGTCGTTGAATAGAGATCAGAATTGGACCATTGACATAACTCCATATCGGAGTTTTACGGATTGTGACATCAAGAGAAATAGAAAACAGGGCAACAAGAATGCCGAAATCACGATATGTGATATGGCGATTCAATCACAACCGTTAAATCAAGCTTGGATCTGGACTGTAGATGTAACTCCATATCAAAGTTTCGGGGATCGCGACTTTGAGAGGAAAGAACACATTGCAACAGGAATGTCGAAATGTCGAAACCCGGTTTAAAGGCAAGATTAATAAAGATCATCCAACGACGTAGATTAACCTAAAGGAGATCTGAGGGCTACTGTTGAACGACACAATGAAACTGCTAGAAACCATTGATGGTTTCTACCATAGGATGCGAAGACACTTTGGGATGACTGACAGAGGAGGTGAAGAGTCTTTGAGAGGAATGAATATGTTCATGGAGGCGATTGATAGATGGATGAGCGTGGAAGCCTGTAACTAAAACAGAGAAGGTGAGATTGACTGTCACAAAGAAAATGAAGAGTCTCAACTGCCAGACCACAAAGCTCACCTCAGACCACAAAGTGACAAAACACCTTATGAATTATGGTTTGGAAGACCTACCTCAATCAAACACTTCAGAGTCTTTGGGAGTAAATGCTACATAAAGAATAATGATGAAAACCTCGGCAAATATGATGACAAGGTGGATGAAGGTATTTTCTTAGGGTATGCTACAAACAGTAAAGGATACAAATTCTATAATAAGAGGATACATAAAATGGTTGACTGTATTGATGTAAAAATTGATGAAGGAATCCCAACAAGAGAGGTGTACGGTAATGAGTCTTCTACAGAAGACACAGCTAAAGATGAAGATGAACAGGTCCAAGAATCAGAAAATGAAGACTCTGAATCAGATGAAGACTCAAACACTCAGACAGACTCAAATCA
>JZKD02S2047823.1:521402-542140 GCA_000966675.3 Picea glauca
CTATTTCCTATTTTGTTTTTGTTACATTTTTAATAAATGCATCACAAAATGGGTAACTATCATGTTTTCTTGTTGTGACCCATTCATTGTGTACTCCCTAGTAGGGATTAAGGGGGGGTATTGGATTTAATGCACACTCATGATCCAGATTATTTTCGGCACGAAATGAGAGAGGAGATATAATAACGAAATGCACAGAGATATCACAGATATTTAATAATATAACATAAATGTATCAGATATGCAACTGTAAACACTGATATACAATAATACACAATTTCTATTAATGAAATAAATGTACAGAGACTGTAAAATTACAGAGTGAAAGACTCGCTAGAATGGTGCCAGCTTATATCTGAGAAGAGATGTGACAGCTACTCGCATTTGCAAGAAGATGATTAAAATGAAGCTCTAAAGGAATTTTTACAATAAACAATAAACAGTAATTTTTACAATAAACCCTAGGAGATGAAGTGCTAAAAGTCATGTGGGCCCTGTTTGGGTAAGTTAGTGCATCAACTTCCCATGGTCGTAACTTTTGCATACGATCTATGTTTTAGGCATGTGATATACCATTGGAAAGGTATCATAGAGGAGATTCATTGTGAGGGATTAATAATTCCTTTGAATATCATTGAGAACCTCGATACAGAAAAACCTTTATTTGGGCCCTCAAAATGGCCTCGAAAGTCAAAACTACTAAAAATAGTAAATTTCCAAAATTGCCAGAAAATTGTTTTGAGCTAGTTGGAAAAGGTGGGTGGCCACTGATATACACATGGATCAATCCTCCCTCCTTAGGAAAAAATGGTATCCATTGTGTTGAGTTCCCAGGGGAGAGGGAAAAACGTGTGTTGAATCTGCATCTTGGTGAGTTGCTTGCCTTGCTGGAGACATTACGCTGCTCAGTTTGTGAAAGTCTTTCAAGAACCTATTGAGGTTGAGGTTGTTCAACAAGTTGGGCTACATAAGAGGATGATGTGCAAAAGGAATATTTGTTCTTTGCTACAACCTTGTCGACCTACTTTTGTTGAATAGAAGGTGCTTGGGGTGAGCCTACAGTGGTTGCAGTGTCCTTCTGTTCCCCTTTTGAACAAATTGTGAAGAAGCTGAATTTTGTAGTATGAGATACTACCTTGTGACACTTTTAAGGTGGAACAATAGTTGGAACTACCTCTGGTATTCTGTAGAGATGATCCCCCAGAGAAATAATGACATTGCGAGGTTGAGACTCATAAACAACATGGCGCTTCCACATATATGGTTGGCCCAAGAGAACATCACAGAAATCCAGTGGGGAAACATCACATAATACCTCATCCTTGAAGGTTTGGATGCCATATGACAATCGACATTGCTGGCTCACATGAAGATCTCATCCTTGGTGAAGCCACCCGATGTTGTATGGTTGTGGGTGTGGTGTTGTTGACAATCCCAATTGTTTGATGACCTCTACTGAGATGAGATTCTTCTGGCTTCCACTATAAACAATAAAATGCAGTCGGGTCCCCTTCACCCACATATGTGAATGAAAAAGGTGCTCCCCCTTTTCAGGATTTGTTGGTTCTTCTGGTTGAATTGCTGCAGTCACGACAATAGCAGTGGGGTCTGCGTCAATGATCTGTCCTTTACCAATATTTTCATAATCATATTCTGAATCAGGGTTCGTCTCCTTGTCTTTGATCTCAGCCACAAATGACTATTTTGAGTGATATTCATCGGTGTTTTTCCAAGTTCTTTTGTGGAAATCACACCATTTTCTGGTGTCCTTCTTTGTCTTCCCATGACCCTTCTTTTCCTATGGCTTGGACTGGTTTTTGGGAGACTGTTTATTAGGGTTGTCTTTGTCATACTTTGGTTGTTGGTGATTTGTAGAACTGAACTCATGTTTTTTCTCATGCTTAAATTTCTACTCGATTTTAATACCATATCGATAAGCATCACCTAGTGATGAGATGTCCAGAAAATCCATTTCAGTTTGGATGTATCTGTGTAGAGCCCCATGGTATTTTAGAACCAAATGCTGTTCGGAGTCTTTGATACCCATCTTGGTGCACAAGTTATGGAAGGTATTGGTGAACTCTAGAACTACTTGGACCCTCTCTTGCCACAGTGTGGTCCATCTCATGTATTGGTCCTCATAGTTGCCAACAGGGTAATATTGTTCCTTTATGCATCCAAAAAAAAATCCCAAGTGGGCTCGGCCCCATATATTCCAGACTCCTCTATGGAACTCTGCTCCCAGTAAGTTTCCCACCAATGATTGACATGGGGGAGAGATTTAAGGAGTGTGAAGGTGATCTTTTATTTTTTGGAAAAATTGTGAATAGAGAAATACCCTTCTTGCAGATTTAACCATTTTTCTAGAGCTTCTGCATCTATCTGTCCTTCAAATACAGGAATATCAAAATTAACTTGTACCTTGAAAGGAGAGGTTCTTCCAAAGTGGTTTCTTGATGAATATGCACCTATTTCTATCAGTAGGCATTGAAGGATGTGGGAAAAATTCTCCATCATTTCATCTCTCTGTCTCGTGAGAGCCTTCTCAAGCAACAGACTGATAGGATCGTTTGCTCTGTCATTTTTATTTTGTTCCTCCATTGAGGGTTTCTTAGGTGTGCAAGAGAGATTTTATTCAAGAGAGACAAGCTCGAGACCCAACTTGCTATACTTGGACCTCGTCGGGGACATGCACTGAAAAACGATCAAGAGCAGTTTGCTCTGATACCACTGATCCAGATTATTTCGGCACGAAATGAGAGAGGAGATATAATAACGAAATGCACAGAGATGTCACAGACATTCAATAATATAACAGAAATGTATCATAGATGCAACCATAAACTCTGATATATAGTAATACACGATTTCTATTAATGAAATAAATGCACTGATACCGTAAAAATACAGAGTGAAAGACTCACTAGAATGGTGGTAGCTTATCTCTAAGAAGAGATGTGACGGCTACTCACATTCGCAAGAAGATGATTACAATGAGGCTCTGAAGGCCTTTTTACAATAAAAGGGAATGCCAAAAGTCCTAGACATTCAAAAAGCTAACCCTAGGAGATGAAGTGCCAAAAATCATGTGGGCCCCGTTTGGGTAAGTTAGTGCATCAACTTCCCGGGATCGTAACTTTTGCATACGGTCTCCATTTTAGGTGTGTGATAGCCTGTTGGAAAGGTATCATTGAGAAGATTCATTTTGGGCGATCAATTATTCCTTTGACTATCATTGAGAACCTCAATCCTGAAAAACCTTCATTTGGGCCCTCAAAATGGCCTCAGAAGTCAAAACTGCTAAAAATAGTAAATTTCCAAAATTGTGAGAAAATTGTTTTGAGCCAGTTGAAAAAGGTGGGTGGCCATCGATATCCACTTGGATCAACTCACCTAGTGTATTTTTTCCTAAGTTCAATAGTCTAAGTTGAGGGTGTCACTTTGTCTCCCATGTTCTGAGATATTCTCACCTAGATGAGAATATTCTCCCCTAGGCAAGGTTGCAACCTCATCTTCAGTGATTACTTCATCGTACTTCAGTTAGACTAGTGGAGTAGAGTTTTGCATGGAAACCTTGGATTTATCACCAAGTTTTGCATGCTCACCTTGGAATAATCACAACGAGGGAAAAATTCAAATGCATGAGTATAGGATAGTGCTACATATGTCCATGCATGAGATTCTCTCCACTCCACTTGTGTGAACTAGTTAATTGATGATTGCATGGCCAGTTAACTAAGACTAGGTGGAAATTTACTCAGATTTATGTTAGTGCATGTCCACATTATCTCTAGAAGATCAACTATGGTGAATTATCTCCTCATGTAGCTTATATATATTGTAAATTATTCAATATTTGAGTGTAGAATATGTGGAATAGTGTGGGATACAATTCTTTCATTATTTCTCCATTCTTCTCTCAAATTTTCAAGTTTGGTGTTCATTGTTGCTAGCTAGATTCTCTGTGTAGGTTTCACTCCAATTTCACATTTATGATCTTTCCATAGGATCGGCCTCAACATGAATACTAAGCTAAAGGAATGGTTATTCAACCCTTCAACAAGAATATTATACTAAAGGAAATTTTTTCTAACCCTTCCCTAGGATCCCCCTCAACAAGAATACTAGGATAGAATAAGGGTTATTCAATCCTTCCCCAAGATTCCCCTCGAGAATACCATGAGAATATTATGCATGAGGAAGGGTCGACTAACCTTCTGAGGTGCCCCCATCAACAAGAATATTATGTTTGAGCTAGTGTTTTCCAAACCTTTATTGAGCTCCCCATTGACATGAATAATCAACTTAAAGAAGGGTTGGCCAACTCTTCCACAATATTCCCCTCCAAAAAAATACTAAGCTTGAGGAAATTGTTGGGTGCCACCTAGATGAAAATACCAATATTGAGGAAGGGTCACATGACTCATCCTTGGGCTCCCCATTGACATGAATACTATGGTTGAGGAAGGGTCAATTGACCCTTCCCTATGCTCCCCCTTAATGTGAATACTGGGCTTGGGGAAGGGTATACCAACTTGTTATCACTCCAAGAAACTCTTCTAGGTTGTATCTCAAAGATGCCTAGTAACTTAACTATTCTGGCAATGGTTCACTCAATGATGTATGTGGGGTTGGATCAAGATGAATATCTAACTCACTAGATTGTATACTCAAGACTGTCTAATATTATTCAAATAGTGCAAGGCCTTCAAGAGCTATTATCAAATAGATAGTGTATCAAATAGAACAGAAAATAATCACCACAACCAAAACATATATATATATATATATATATATATATATATATATATATATATATATATATATATATATATATATATATATATAACAATACATATGGTGGGTCAAGAAACTAGTATGATTACTTATGATCATTTTCTCACTAATGTGAGATGACATTAAACTATGGACTATGTAAACACAGACAAAGAACAGATTTCAACTCATAAGCATAAGCAGAAAGGGAGAAGAAGATCTGACAATATCAATGAAGGAAGCTTGTAGGCTTAATATATTATAGAAAGGGTCTCTATTACAAATGCATCATAGTTTATAACTCAAAATCCAACCCCAGGTTCCTCAAAATTTTATGGCTTTATAGCCTTTACATCAGATATCCAGATCCTAGAAAACTGGATCAGATTTACTTGAAATAGAAAGTCAAAAATTGATACAAGAGAATAGGAAAAGATCATATAAATTAGGTCAACTCCTTATCTCTAATGATCTTCATATCTTCATGATCTCCGACAACTACAGGGATCTTCGAGAGATGATAGATAATTCGAATTTGCCACCTTTGCCAAAATAAGGTAGCAAACGCAACATTATCCTCTTGCTGACACCCTTTAAAACTGGAACAGAAACCCAATAATGATGCCATTAATTATTATTTATCATTAGAAACTGTCCTCATGGCATTCAAATCAAGGAAACTCAGATCTGTGCAAAATTAGTAGCTTGTTGCCTTGTTCTATGCGTTTGGTGGCTGGGAAAAGATAGAAATATGTTGCTTTAATATTGACCTATATATATCAAATAAAAATATATGGGTACAAACTGGAAGAGGATTTTGTATATTGGTTTGTTTTGAGAAAAAAACTCTCTCATTTCTTTGAGATTTGTTTTCATTTTCCCAGGATCTACATTTCAAAAACATGTGTCAAACAGGGAAATTCTAAGATCCGAAAATTAGGGATTAGAGATGAATTCGATCCTCCAAATATATGACACTTGTAGGAAAAATGAGAGATTTTATTTTTCTTTTACATGTTAGAAACAAAAACCTCTGCCCATTTCTCAAAAAGATTCTCTAGTCGCTCAGAATCATCATTTGAAAATGATGACTCTTCACAGTAAAAACAGACTTTTCTGCACTTTTGGTGGCTAAGAGAGCCTCAAATTTCACATTTAATTCACCGAAAGCTAAGGATTTTGGTGGCTTAGAAGCCCTTTTGGAAAGGTGCTTAGCCACCGAAACCTGAGTTTTGACTTTTTTGAAATAAAAACCAAATCCAATGTTTTTCAATCTTTATTACAAACATAAGGCTCTCAAAAATGAATCTTAAAAAAATTAGAAATGTATTTTTCAATGACTTCCTATCACCTAAATAAACAAATTTAATTGGTTTATTTTAGGAGATAAAATATGGCTCCTATTGGGGAAGAAACGTCCCTATGAGGTTTCAAGAACCTAGTAGACCTTGTTTAGCATTGGGCATGGAGTCATCTGGCCTTTAAAACTGATCTTTTGTGAACCTATAGTCTACATGTATCCTGCACTACTTATTCATGAAATCAATCAACTGAAAATGACTACTTTCTCATAAAAAAAGATTATTCCCCTACTCCTACTCTAACTGGATCTGCATTTGGGTTAGGTAAAGGTTGATTTCCATAACAACCATCCAAGTAATTTTAATACTGAAGAAATATCATCTTTATCATTGATCAACAAATAATGTTTAACATGAAACAACAGTGATAAGAAGTCTTTCAGAAAACCATACTTAGCTAGAAACACTGGCAAGCTAAAGAAATCTGAAACTTTCAAGCTTTCTGAAAAGTATAACTCCCTGAATGTTGCCACCAGATCCTTGAAAAGAAGATAAGAAACATGCTTCTCATTGGGGAACAAATGCACATCTATGGAAGCCTCTTACTCAGCCATAATTGTTCCTCTACAGGGAGACTGATCATCTTCTTGTCCTTTTGATATCAACTTGTGCTCATCAAAAACTACAATTTCCTCATCAGAATAATGTTCACAAGAGGATAAAGAAACAAGGTTTACATCATATGGATTAAAATCAACTAAGAACATATAATTTCCTATGCAATCATCAGTTATCATAGGCTCTTCCTGATTTACAAACTGATCATAAACTTCACATGTATACCTGTCTCTAGAATACTCTGCATATAATGAAGATTTTGATTCTGAATCTGAAATATACTCACTTTTGAGCTGTTGTTCCATATTTGTTTCATACTCATTGATTTATTGCTCCGAATCTGAAATGTACTAACAGTCTTTTTGCTCTTGTGCATACAGGTCTTCACAGTCAGCCTACTCTCAGATACTTCTAGAAGCATGAATGTTCTCCTCCACCTCTTGATCATCTTCAAACAAACTCCTTAGATATGAAGACCTTCTTTCTAATAGAAGAAGGGAAAGTTCTGAATTAAAACTCATAACATAATATATCATGGCAGTTGTCTCTATAGGCCGAATCTCCAAAGGCATGTCATGATAGCTGCTGAAAAACCTTCGATTGAAAACAGACAAAGATTTGTTTTCCTCTCTCTTCATATCATAAAAGTCAGCAAGATACAAATCAAGAGATTTGATCTCACCCCAATGCTTCAAAAATAAATTTGATAACTCGATCCAAGAGCCAATAGAATCATTTCTCAGACCTTTAAACCATGCAGCAGCATCTCTGATCAAATACTTGGAGAAAAATCTCATGATCACATATTCATGAACAATCTTGAATTGCTCAACAAAATCCTCAAAGGATTCTAAGTGCCTCTCAACTAAAACTTGATTCTCTCCAGAAAACTGGGGAAGATATCCATAACAGTCAAGAGGGTAAGGATTAAGGAGATAGGACAGCCTTAAAGGTTTGAACATCTTCATCCTGATCTTAATTTGAAAATAAGTAGGTTGATTATGAGAACTAACATGTTGATGACAAGGTTCAGCAGTAATGCCATAAGGTGTTGAGATATGGATAGGGTTTGAGTCAGTTATGACCTTTGTATGGTTACATGGTTGATCAGATTCAAGGGGGATTTGAATACAATGATCGTCTTTATGAATGGGCAGAGATATAGATATTGAATCAACATCTACCAATATAAGCAGTATGAAGATCTTCTTCTTATAAAGACGTATATATACAAGAAGGATGATGATTTTCTGAATATACAAAATAGAAAATTATTCTCTTTACACATGAAGGGAAAAGCATGAACGAGCTGATAAAGAAAAACAACAGTTCATGAAGAAAACTAATGAACTGATACCTGGATTTGAAATTCATCTCCTTCATCTTCTATCAAATGGATCTTTCCCAGTGGAGTCTTATTAAACTTGGATGGATCAGGAAAATAAAATGCTTTGTAATTTTCCCTAGTAGCAGGGCTAGATTTTATTCCCCTTTTACAAACTAGTCTTGGAGAACAGACTCTACTACATGCAAACTAGTATGAGTATAGGAGTAGAGTTTTTTCTAGTTTTGTTTACAAAGAATTCAAAGAAGAGGAGCATTCCTCTTCCGGGGTATATTGTTTAACTTATTTCCCTAAACTATGTACAGAAAGATTCTCAGGAAAAGGATTTATAATAGCAGAATCTAGTGAAGGCTCATCACCCTATGGATTCTCTGATTCAACTATAGTTTTCTGAGAACAAGAAGCTTCAACATAAGTAGACTTGATGGAAGGCATTCTAGGTAAAAATAAAGAAGTAGTACCTCTTGATATACCTGATATAGATGTCTTTGTTGTTCTAGAAGTTTTCCATTGTAGAGCTCTTCCTCTTCTAATTATCTTCTCTGGGTATGAAACAGGTGTTGTTGGTGGCCTCTCTTGATTTTCTCTGGTATGAGCCCTCCTTAGAGCCACAGTTCTTCAATGGAGTTGCCAGATAGAAGATTACAACCAATGAAATGTCCAGGCTTTGTCTATCATCAAAGCTGGATCTATGTCGTCTCCCAAGGAAGCTAAGCTTCAATCTCCTCTCCCCCGCAACGACACCAATTTGTTATCACTCCAAGAAACTCTTCTAGGTTGTATCTCAAAGATGCCTAGTAACTTAACTATTCTTGCAATGGTTCACTGAATGATGTATGTGGGGTAGGATCAAGATGAATATCTAACTCACTGGATTGTATACTCAAGACTATCTAATCTTATTCAAACAGTGCAAGGCCTTCAAGAGCTATTATCAGATAGGTAGTGTATCAAATAGAACATAAACTAATCACCTCAACAAAAACATATATATATATATATATATAAAACAATACATATGATGGATCAAGAAAATAGTATGAATACTTATGATCCTTTGCTCACTAATTAGATGGTGAGATGACAGTCACCTATGGACTATGTAAACACAGACAAAGAACAAAGTTCAACTCATAAGCATGAGCAGAAAGGGAGAAGAAGATATGACAATATCAATGAAGGAAGCTTGGAGGATGAATATATTATAGAAAGGGTCTCTATTACAAATGATGAATATTTTAGAACTCAAACTCCAACCCCAAGTTCCTCAAACATTTATGGCTTTATAGCCTTTACATCATATATCCAGATCCTAGAAAACTGGATCAGATTTACTTGAAATAGAAAGTCAAAAATTGATACAAGAGAATAAGAAAAGATCCTATAAAGTAGGTCAACTTCTTATCTCTAATGATCTTCATATCTTCATGATGTTTGACAGTTGTAGGGATCTTCATGAGTTGATAGATAATTCGAATTTGCCACCTTTGCCAAAAAGACAATTTTTTTGCCAAAATAAGTTAGCAAACTCAATCTTCTCCTCTTATTGGCACGCTTTAAAACTGGAATAGAAACCCAATAATGATTCCATTAATTATTATCTATCATTAGAAACCTTCCTCATGGCATATGGATCAAGGAAACTTAGATCTGTGCAAAACTGGTAGCTTGTTGCCCTGTTCTGTGGTTTTGGTAGCAGGGAAAAGACAAAAATATGCTTCTTTAATATTGACCTATATCTCTCAAATAAAACTATATGGGTAAAAATGGGAAGAGTCTTTTGTATATTGTTTTGTTTTGAGAAAAAACCTCTCTCATTTCTTTGATATTTGTTTTCATTTTCCCGGGATCTGCATTTCAAAAACATGTGTCAAACAGGGAAATTTTGAGATCCTAAAATTAGGGCTCAGAGATGAATTCGATTCTCCCAATATATGATACCTGTAGGAAAAATGAGAGAGGCAATTGTTCTTTGACATGTTAGCAACAGAAACCTCCACCCGTTTCTCAAAAATATTCTCCAAACGCTCAGAATAATCATTTGAAAATGATGACTCTGCATAGTAAAAACATACTTTTCTGCACTTTAGGTGGCTAAGAGAGCCCCAAATTTCACGTTTAAGCCACTGAAAGCTAAGGCTTTCATTGGCTTAGAATCCGTTTGGAAAGGCGCTTAGCCACCAAAACTTGATTTTTGACTTTTTGAAATAAAAACCAAATCCAATGTTTTTCAGTCTTTATTACAAACATAAGGCTCTCAAAAATGAACCTTAAAAAATTTAGAAATGTATTTTTCAATAACTTCCTATCACCTAAATAAACAAATTTCACTGGTTTATTTTAGGAGATAGCACAACCCTTCCTCAAGCTCCTTCCTTGAGATCCCATTTGATGTGAATATTATTTGATATAGGTTTTTATAGATGTTAGGAACAATCATTATTTTCATCATTCTTTGGTAGTGGCATCACTATAACATTGACCAACCTCAGAATGAGTGCCATTAAATTAGATTTCTAGGTCTTGGGTCTTGCAAGAAGGAATTCTAATAATATCTCTTGCAATTTTGACATATTTACTATACCCAAATACAAATTTTCATGAGATTGTGTTAAAGCATAAATTATTCCCATCTTATAACATAGCATTTGTAATACATCAAACCATGTTCTCCCCTATGCTAACTATTAGATGAACAATAACACCTCTACATGGTTTTAGAGATCTTCATGCATGAAGCTAAATTTTCCAACCATTCTATCTAAAAATATATTAGGTTTATCATCCCTCATGGTTAAAGGAGAAATTAACTTATCATAAATAAACACTATAAAAACTATCATACCCAAGTCCTTAACAATGCAATGTTTGACCTATCAGAGGTAAGAGTAAACAAAGAGTTTCACTCATAAATTTGTGGAAATCAATTTACAAGGAAATGTTTCATTTAAAAAAAATCATAAATATTTTAATAAAATAAAGAATGCATATCTATAACAAAATTATTGAAATCATATATAATTTAGAGTAAGTTTTATGTTTCTAATATTCTACTTATAACTTAGAAAGAAATAGTTTAGTGGGATTTAGGCTAATAACATCTTATCCCCACTTTCAGAAACTAATTCATTATACCTTTCACTTTGTTAGTTTGAAAACCTTTAAAAAGTTTCAAAATAAATACACATCCATTTTTCAAAATATCACTTTTTATAAAATGGTTATATCCACACAACAAGGTGTAGATTTTAGCCTTGTGCAATTATTACTCGAAATATATTTTCAATAAAAAAACAAAAAATATACAATGGAAAATACACACATTACATAGAGATTTTTCCCCTGGAAACCCAAACCGAGAAAACCAACATATTCTATATTCATTCATATCATACATTGTTTACAATACAATATACACATAGGATCCAATGACATCCAAAACCCTAATCCAATGACCTAGATTAGTCAACAATCCTAATTCCTTAACCAGAAATAGAAAATCATCGAGGAAAAACCATGTGCATAAAAACCACCCAGCAATGGACACGAAAATCGAGGTGACCCAAAAATCAAGGAAAAAGGTGACACATTTCCCAAAGAAAAAAATAATGTCCCCCCTTCAACCCCCCCCCGCGCACGCCCAATGCAACATAGCAGACACTATGTCTGGTTGTACAAAGAATATAACACATACCCAACATTCTCCCACTTGTTTTTTTCTTTGCATACAGGGGGTTACATGGTTACATAGTCAACAATCCATAGCAGCAATGCCCATAGATCCTCTACACCAAGAGAAATTCTCAGTTCTCATAGATTTTGTTAATGAATCTGCAACATTCTTCAAAGTGTCCACCTTCATCAACAACACTTTCTTTCCGTCAACCATGTCTCTCAAAAAGTGATATTGAACATCAATATGCTTTGTCTTTGAATGATAAGACGATTTCTTCACCAAAACAATTGCAGTCTGACTGTCACAATCTATCCTTAGAACTTGTTGTACCAACCTAATACCTAATCAAAATATTTGTAATCATACTTCTTCCTTGCTTGCATGAGTGGTTGCCATGTATTCAACTTCTGCAGTTGAAAGTGAAATTACAGATTGTCTTTTTCTCATCCAACTGATTGCTCCTCCAAAAAGGTTAAACACATACCCTCTTATATATCTCCTACGATCCACATCTCCAGCCTAGTATGCATCCACAAAGCCATGTATATCCAACACCTTTTCCAATCCCGGTCTTCCTTGGTAGCACAATCCATAGCTAGCAGTGCCACACAAATACCCAAAAACCCTCTTTACTGGTGTCCAATGCTCCTACCCTAATTTTGAAATATACCTACTCAAAAATCCCACTGCATGTACAATGTCTGGTCTAGTATAGACCATTGCATACATCAAGCTGCAAATCACACTCGCATAAGGAACACAAGACATGTCCTCCTCCTCTTCTTGTGTCTTGGGACACTAATCCATAGATAAATTTGCACCTATAGGAAGAGGGATCCTGATCAGTTTACATTTCTTCATATTAAACCTTTGCAATATTGTCTCCACATATTTTCTCTGATTTAACTAGATTTTCCTGTTTTTCTGATCTCTTTTAATTTCAATGCCCAAAATGAAATTTGTAGCACCAAGATCCTTCATGTCAAATTTAGAGGACAATTGAGTTTTCACATCCTGGATAATCTCCTTGCCGTTTCCTATTGGCAACATGTCATCTACATACAAGACCAAATAAATCAAATGATCAAAAATTAATTTAAAATACACACAATGATCCTCTTTGTTTCTTGTTAAGCCAAGTCCCAACATATAAGTATCAAATTTTTGATACCACATCCTTGGTGATTGTTTTAAACCATATAGGGACCTTTTCAACTTGCATACCAGCTCCTTCTTTCCCTTCACAACAAATCCCTCTGGTTGCTTCATATAGATTTCTTATTCCAAATCCCCATGTAGGAATGTTGTCTTCACATCCATCTATTCTACTTCAAAATCCAACATAACAACAATAGATAACATGAATCTAATAGAAGTTAACTTGGCAACAAGCGAAAAAATATCACCGAAATCAATTCCCTCAACCTGGGAATAACCCTTTGCTAGTAATTGAGATTTTTATTTCTCCACTTTTCCTTCTGTATTCAACTTCTTTTTAAATATCCATTTTCTACCAATGAGATTTCTTCCACTTGGGAACTCCACTAGATCTCATGCCTCAGTCTTATCCAAGGCTGCCATTTCTTCAACCATGGCCTTTTTCCAGATTTTTCCATCCTCTCAATCCACTACCTCCCTTATAGTTATAGGATCATCATTACTAATAGACAAAGAATTTTTTAACGAAAATTAGGTGGAGTATACCTTTTTCGGTATCCTTTTTTCCTACACTGATCTCCTCAATACTAGAGTATGAGGATCTTCTTCTTGTTATTCTTTTTCGTCTGTAGAGTCTGATTCATCACCTGTTGTCTCAAACTCTATTTTCTCTGGTTCTTCCTTAGTTGGTAGGAATTCCTATTTCATAACATCCTTCATTTCTCTAAATACCACATCTCGGCTATACACAACCTTATTAGCTTCTAGGTTCCAAAGATTATAATCTTTGAGACCATATTTATACCCAATAAAGAGACACTTTTCATCCTTCTTATCTAGCTTACTCCTATTTTATTTTGGAACATGAACATAGGCCTCACATTCAAACACCTTGAGATGTGTGAGAGAGGGTTTATTACCAATCCATACCTCATATGAAATATTTTCATCCAGTGTTGTTGAGGGTGAACTATTGACAAGGTAACATGCAATACCCACTGCCTCTGCCCATAATTCTTTCCCTAACCTGACACCACTGAGAATGCACCTTGGATTTTCCATCAACATCATATTCATCCTTTCTAAAACTCTACTCTATTGGTAGTATTATGCCTTGCTATACCGTACTTCTTACATAATTATTCAAATTTATTATCGTATAACTCTCCACCATTATTCTTCCTCAACACCTTAATTTTTTATTTTCTGTTTGATTCTCAACAAGAGCCTTAAACCTTTTAAACCTATAAAAGACTTCATATTTCTTCTAGAGGAAATATATCCAAGCATTGTTTGAGAATTCATCTATAAATGAGACATAGTACACAGATTTTCCCAGTGATGGAACTCACACTGTTGAAATTACTAAGACAACTAAGAGGGGGGGGTGAATCAGTTATTACTGTGCTTAAACAATATTAAGTCTATTAAACTATTTTTAATATTTCATAAAGTGACCATCAATATTATACATCATATGAACAACATAAATAATGAGCACCAATCACACATAAGATATACACAGAGATAGATTTTCACAAGAAAACCCATAAAGGGAGAAAACCTCTTCTTCTTCGAAATGATAGGTAGTCTTTTAAGTTATGTACATCATCTATGTTTGAGCACCAACTCAAAGTGAGGCTACTACCTCTATTTTACAAGCTCCAACTTGTTGAGAGCACCAACTCTCTGGTTTCTCTAGCACCCACTAGAAGGAAGCACCAACTCCCTAAATATTCCAGCACCAACTAGATTTATACAAGCACCAACTCTCTATTTTCTCTAGCACCCACTAGAAGGAAGCACCAACTCCCTAAATATTCCAGCACCAACTGGATTTATACAAGCACCAACTTGTATACAGAAAAATTTGTGTTTTCCCGAGCACCACCATGCCACCCTGTTTTCTAGCCACAACTTAGATGGAAGCTACAACTCCCAATATTCAAGCACCAACTCGAATATCAGAGGACCACATTCCTCCCTAGCACCTTGATTATAAATAAATTATTGAAAAATTATTGAATAGCCAACAACACAGATAAATTGATTTTTACCACTTCTTCTCTGTTCTGTAAATCTGGTCTGCTTCTTACTTTTCTGCAATTCTTCTCTTCCTCTGTCTATTCTGCAATTCTGCTCTGCTTCAAGATATTCTGCAATTCTTCTCTACCTTAAGTTGTTATGCAATTCTTCTCTTGCTTCTGTCTATTCCTCATCTGTTACTCATCTCTGAGTTTTATCTCACACTGCGCATACTGTTGGTCTCACGCTGCGCATATTGTAATTTTCCCTTTCTTACAATTCAACTCATTTTTCATTCAGAATGACCAACCATGCACAGTCACTATGTGTTTATTTTATACACTACAACCACTTCAGTTACCCCTCAAAACCCTAGAACAACAATGCCTCAACAACTGAAACGCCAACCCTCCAAGAACCATGACTTAGTTCTGCTAACTGAATCGTAATTGAATAATTAACTGTGAAGTGCAACAGTAGCCCTCCGATCATATTCAAATTCACCTGCACCATTGGATTAAATCTGCAGGGTCTTGTGTTTATCCCATATGCCCACTGGTTGTGACCATGGGCCTAATCAAGATGCATTTCTCATTTTGCAACTTCGTGACTCCTGTGATGAAGAGTCTCAACACTCCAAGTCACAATCATTGAGACTCGGAGATGGAGCTTAGCACCGCTAGTTTCTTCCCCTCATGTGACCACCAGTGGTGACCACAGGCTGTGCCAAAATGTGCTTCGTATTTTGCAAACTTATGAACTTCATTGAGCCTAATCAATGGTCGAGATCTCCAATGATCCAATGGTCCAGATCTCGTCCCGATCTCGCATATCGCGATTCCTATGATGAAGGATCTCGATACTCCAAGCCACGATCACCGAGACTCTGAGATGGAGCTTAACACTGTTAGCTTCTTCCCCTCATGTGACCACCAGTGGTGACCACAGGCTATGCCAAAAAGAATTTCTCAATTTCACATATCGGTGTTTCTATCGTGATCTGATCTATCGCCACATGCCCCTCTTGGATCAACGATCCAGATCTTATCGTGATTTCTCCACTTCATGAGCCTTCTTCATGCCTAATCAATGATCCACAATCCTTGGTGATCTGACGGTCCAGATATTTTCATGATCTCGCATATCGCAATTCCTATGATGAAGGGTCTCGATACTCCAAGTTGCAAACACCGAGATGGAGCTTAGAAATTAGCTCCTTCCCTTAAGCCTTCGACGATGTGACCTTAAGATATGACCACTTGCCAATCAAACGAGCACTTCAATCCTTTAACTTTCTAGTCAATGAAACGATGATCTTTTTCCATTTTTCCTATGGAACCAACGGTCCAGATATTATCGAGATTTCACCATGTGTCCTTCTTGAATTGACAGTCCAGATTTCTTCTCGATCCGACAACTCAGATCATTTCTCCATTTTGCAAATTCACGGGCCTTCGTCATGCCTGATCAATGGTCCACGATCTCGATGATTCGATGGTCCAGATCTTTTTGTGATCTCACATATCGCGAGTTCCCACACCATGCTCCATTGACTCCTCCAATCTGCAAGTCAGTGAAATTCCAATCACTTGCCATGTGTCCTATGAATCCAATGGTTAGGATTGTTATCGCGATTTTGCATATCGTGAGTTCAAACCTCTTTCCTTTAGATTTCCCAATCTATGAAACTCTGAAGTGAAAACTTTGTCCTGCTTTGACTGTTTTCCTCCTTCTGATCTTACACTGCTGATCTTGCCATTATTGCTATGCTATTGATCGTGTTGATCTTTGCCATCTGATCGTGCTGATCTTTGCCATCAATGACAAACACGCATACTCTGCCTCTGTCTAAAAACATGCCAACAATATCCCCCTTTGGAATTGATGGAAACCCCTTGAAAAACATGCAACTATACCACTGTAGCATCCTTGAAATTACCACCACTGTAGCATCAAATTTACCACACTTTCTTCCCCTTTGACATCAATGTCAAAGAAGTAACACACTCCCCCTAAGTTTTTGCAGTATATACTCCCCCTGTCAACTATGAGAAACTTAGTAATACAACAGATATTCAATAAGTACTCCCGCTGATCAGGTGAACAGATTAGACAACAGAAGTTATAGCCCCCAACTTTTGACGAAGATTTCCAAAAGGGGTCACTGCTAACGGTTTAGTAAAGATATCAGCTATTTGTTCTGTGGAAGTAATATAATTCACTTGAACAATTCTGATTGTAAATTGTTCTCTGAGAAAATGGTATTTTATTGGTATGTGCTTAGATTTTGAATGAAGTACAAGATTCTTAAAGAGACTGATGGCACTGGTGTTATCATAGTGAAGTGGAATGGGATCAGTGTAAGTTACCTTCAAATCTACAAGAGTTTGTATCATCCATAAAATTTGAGTGTAGCAAGTAGCAGTAGGAATGTACTCTTCTTCTGTAGTTGATAAGGAAATAGATCCTTTCTTTTTACTAAGCCATGCTACTAATGAGTCACCCAGAAAGAATGCTCCTCCACAAGTGCTTTTTCTCTCATCAACACAGTTTGCCCAATCGGCATCTGAATAAGTAGTTAACTGAAAGTTTTGATTTCTGGGATACCACAGACCATAATTCATTGTGCCTTTCAAGTACTTGAATATCCTTGTTACCGCTACTAGATGACTTTTTCTAGGAGCAGACTGATAGCGACCTACCATTCCAACAACTTGCATTATATCAGGACGGGAAGTTGTGATGTACAGAAGACTGCCTATCATTTATCAGTGTGTCCTTTGATCAACATTGGGTGACATATCATCTTTTTTGAGCTTGCAACCAACCACCATAGGTGTACTAACAGGAGAGGAATCCTCCATCTGAAATTTCTTCAACATCTCTTTCAAATATTTTTCTTGAGAGATAAATATTCCTCCATAACTCTGATTTACTTGTAAACCAAAAAAATATGATAGTTCTCCTATCATGGACATCTCAAACTCTGCTTGCATAGAGTTAGCAAACCACTAGATAGATGATTCATTAGTACAACCAAAAATAATATCATCTACATAAACCAAAACAACTAGTAAATTATCACCTTCAGACTTAATGTAGAGATTTCTATCAACAGTACATTTCTTGAACCCTTTGTCTTGTAAAAAATTTTCCAGTCTATAATACCAAGCTCGTGGTGCTTGTTTTAGTCCATATAAGGCCTTCTTTAGCTTGCAAACATAATTAGGATTATCTATCAATGAGAATCCTTCAGGTTGCTCCATATATACATCTTCCTTTAGATCTCCATTAAGAAAAGTTGACTTAACATCCATCTGATAAACTTTAAAGTTCTTATGACATGAATAAGCAAGAAACATTATGAGGGCTTCCAATCTTGCCACTGGAGCAAAATTTTCATCAAAGTCCTAACCTTCAACTTGTGCATACCCTTTACAGACCAATCTGGATTTATATCTAACAACTTGTCCTTTTTCATTCATTTTATTCTTGAACACCCATTTGGAACCTATTACATTCTTATCTTTAGGTCTAGGGACAAGCTCCCAAGTATTGTTCTTCTCAATCTGATCAAGCTCTTCATTCATAGCTCTAATCCCATCATCATGCTGGTTGGATCAACATGAGATTGTTCTGAGTCTTTAATCAATTTCCTTCTTGTCTGAACTCCTTTATTTATATCTCCAATTATATGATTTTCAGGATGATTCTTTCTAACAATTCTGAGAGGTGATTTTGCTTATTTCTGTTGATTTTTGTCAACCTGAGTATTTGTATCTTCATCTGATTTAGATTCTTCTCTTCTTGATCCTTGGACCTATTCATCTTCATCTTCAACTATATCTTCTATGCTTGGTTCAACACTTCTTACATTTCTCACCAGGATTTCTTCATCAACTTTTATGTCTATACAATCAACTAGTTTATGCAGCCTCTTATTGTAACATTTGTACCCTTTACTGTTTGTAGCATAACCCAAGAAGATACCTTCATCAACCTTGTTATCATATTTGCCAATATTTTCATCATTATTCTTAATGTAACATTTACTCCCAAAGACTTTAAAATGCTTAATTGAAGCAGGTCTTCCAAACCATAGTTCATAAGGAGTCTTGTCACTGTGTGGTTTGAGATGTGATTTGTTAAGGATATGAACAGTTGTATGAATTGCTTCCACCCAATATGTCTGAGGTATGTTCCTTTCATTCATCATTGATCTTGCCCTTTGTTTTACTGATCTATTCTTCCTCTCAACAACTCCATTTTCCTGTGGAGTCCTTGGAATTGTGTACTCTCTTTTGATCCCATGTTTATCATAGAACTCTTTGAAGTTCCATGAACTAAACTCTCCTCCTCTATCAGACCTTACTACCTTTAATATTTTTCTTGTTTGATTCTTAGTCAGAGCCTTAAACACTTTGAATTTTTCAAATGCTTCAGATTTTTCCTTCAAAAAGGAAACCCATGTCTTGAATAATTATCAATAATCAACATAAAATAATTTTCTTTTCCTGTACCTTCTTTCCTTGATGGTCCACATAAATCCATATGTACTAACTGAAGAGGTTTTTCTTTTGAAGGAATTTTTTTTTATTTGAACTGAGTGCGAGTAAGTTTTCCTATCTGGCAAGGTTTACAAACAGAGTCATATGGATTTGATATCTTCGGAAGATCTTTTACTGCCCCATTGTTTCTGAGCTTGATTATATGATCAAAATTTAAGTGTCCAAGTCTCCTATTCCATAGCCAACTTTCATCATACTTTCTTAAGTAACATTCTTCTTTTTCTTCTTTTAACACATAGACATTGTTTTCTGTTCCTACCCCTTTTGCAACTAGTTGTCATGAATTCACCAATTTTATTATACAATCTTTAGAGGTAAAAATGACTTCACATCCTCGGTCATAGACTTGACTGACGCTAAGAAAATTATGTTTCAGGCCTTCTACAAACAACACATCTTGAGCTTTCCCTTAGCCATTACTCAAACTTACCATTTCTTTACCTTTTATTTTTCCTGGTGCATCATTTCCAAAAGTTGCATTCCCTAATTTGCTTTCACTTAGAGTTAGAAACTTACTTTTTTCTCCAGTCATATGTTTGGAACATCCACTATCAATATACCATGGATTCTTTTGTCTTTGGGCTGATAACACTAATCTGCACTGGTCATCCTCTTTCTTCTTCCAAACCTTGAAATTTTTAGCAACAGGATTTAGATATGGCTTATAGTTTCTTAAGTGACAGTCTGGAGCTTTATGTCCATAATTATGGCAGTTGTAACATTCTGGTTCACTGAATAACAGATCATAATGATTGTTATGCTCATAAATGTTATTGTGTTTCACCTGCGTCCTTCCTCCATCCATCACATGATTTATAGTATGTGGTCATTTGTTTCTTGGTTGTCTCAATCTTTGTTGTGGCAGATAATTATTCCTTGAGTATCTTGATTTCAAATATCTAGATCTTAAAGAACAGTTTACATCTTTGTGACCAAAGTTAGAACAGAAAAAACAATAACCATAGAAAAAACCTTTGTACCTGGAAAAAGGTTGTAGTCGATTTCTTCCATGTTGATGATTTCTTTGATCAAAATATCTGTTTGTGTTATTTCATTGATCTACAGATTCAGTTCTGGTACTTTTTCTTTCATTCCTTCTTGGTGGCTGATTTTTTTCCTTTGTTTCTGCAAAGTGGTTGGTGTCAATGATTGTAGTTTTTGTTGGATTACTGAGAGGGGGGGTGAATCAGTAATAGAGCAATTTAATCCCTTTTAACCATATAATCCAAGTGTTATATCAATGAAGCATTATTATCCAATAACTGCAGAGT
>JZKD02S2047823.1:583706-598457 GCA_000966675.3 Picea glauca
TATTGAATATATACAAGTGATTGAGTTAACCAAATGATATCTAAGCTGAATTTTAGAGGGAAGGTGAAGTAAAGAAGGCCGAAATTCAAGGGAGGATAAATTATTTTGATGATGCTTTCTAAGGTATGTTATTTATAGGTCATCTCACCATTTTTTGCAATAACTTTTTTTCTAGAATGATTCAGACTGTGAAATTGGGATTTTGTTGAGGAAACATATCCAAGTAGTTGTGATAAAATGTTTAGCTTGTGGGTCATTCTATTTTTTGATTTACACTCTGTGGAAAATAGGGTTTGTGGCCAGTGCTGGAACTAGTATAAAACAGGTTTTTTGGGTAAAAACGTCATAAATTCTTCATAAAAGATCCAAATTCAGTAAGACTAAATGTATTGGTTAGAGTACAATATGTAGTATTATGTGTAGCATTTTCAGATCCATACAACAAATATTACGTGTGGTGAACAATCTACAAATTAGCTCTCTAGAATAAGCGAGAATTCAACAGGGTATGCTATTTTTACTATAACTCATTTTTTGAGAGGTTCCAAGTAGTGAAATATGGAGGAATTGCATAAAGGAAACTGAAGACAATTGTGTACCATTTTTGTATCTTTATTCATTACAGGTAAATAGTTATGATTATTGCATGTTAGGGTTGTTGACTAATCCAAAATTATTCATGTGAGACTAAAGTAATTTTTTATGAAAATGATAGTCTCTTGTTATTAAAGTTAAGAAAGGTTTGTAGGTATGTGATCATATACGCTAGGTATGTTACAGAGTTACAAATCAGATTTGGATGATAAAATTGATGAAGGCTTTATGGTTGAGGTACATTTTGGGTACATGGTTGAGACAAGAAGTTGATGAGTTGGCACATACATGAGGTGTATAGTTGATGATGTTGGTACATCTTGATGAGTCATAGTTAATGATTAGTTGATGCATTATTGGTACATACTTGGTACATGGTTGGAGCTACTTGTTAGTAGTATTGTTGACACATGGTTTATGGATGATGTAGCATACTTGGCTTGGTATATTATTAGAAGCACATATTGATCTTGGTGATGATTATGAGTTGTTGTGTTATGCTTGGTTGATGCGCATTTTGATGATATTGTGCATATGGTTGAAAGTTGTGTTGGTGATTGATATTGGCGAGTATATCTGATTTGGTTGATAAGATTGATGAGACACGTTGTTGTGATAGATTGTTTGGACAGGTTATTGTGAAATGTTATTTGTACATGTTTGGTGAATGGTTGATGCATTTGTTTATGGTACAGGTTGAGGTACATGTTGGAACATATTATTGGTATAGGTTGTTATAGTTTTTTTGGTGCAGGTTGATTGGTATAGGTTTACAACAATATATATCACGGTGATAATGTGACAGTGATTACATCATTCTACTTCTACGTCAAGGCGATTGGATGGGGCAAGGATAGGTGGTTGTAGCCACCTCCCGGTTGTAGTTAGAGAACATAGGGGGTTGTTCCCTCCTTCTGGTTGTATCTAGAGAATGGGGGAGTTGGAGCTTCCTTTAGGTTGTATCCTAAGAAACTAGGGGGTTGGAGCCTCCTTCCAATTGCAGCTAGGAAACAAAGGAATTTGGTGCTTCCAATGAATGCAATTCTTAAATAAATATAATAAAAAACATTATGTGGTTTTCTCCCGCTTTGGGTTTCCACATAAAAACAATGGTGTACTATGTATGTGTATGATTTCTCATTTGTTCATTGTTTATTTACTCTGGAACTATTGGATGATAATGCTACATTGATACAACACTTGCATTTTATGGTTAAAAATGATTAAATTTCTCTATTATTGATTCACCCTCCCTCTCAGTAATCCAACAATTGGAATCAGGGTCGGTTCCTTTAGGAAACAATTTAACCACTGGAAGGAGATCATGGATTACTATAAGAATGGAGTACCATTGTTTAATTGTAAGAATGGTTTAAAGTATGAGTTATGGAGTGGAAGGACGAAAGAAGTTTTACAAACACAAGGGTATTATATTTGGCTATCATTCATTACAGGATATGATAGTTCAAAAAGGGAAAATATTGTAGCCAAGAAGGAATTGAAGAAGAATAAAAAAATAGAAATGTATTTCATCTGGGAAGGATTACATAATCCGGTAAGAGAAAAGGTTGGTAAATGTTCATCAACCAAAGAAATTTGGGATAAGTTACATGACATATATTCTTTACCCATCGCAGATTCAGAAAATTCCAAAGAAGATGAAGATATAGATCAAGAAGAATTGTGTTCACCATGTCAAACAAATTCAAAAGATGAAGATACATATCAAGAAGAATTGTGTTCACCATGTCAAACAAATTTAGAAGATGAAGAGTACATAATCACCAGAGGTATGTTGTTTTTCTTTAATTGTGAAAAATGGGACATCTTGAAATAGAATGCCATGAAGAAAATGAGACAGAAAAACTAATTGAAAAGGAAGACAATTATGAAGAAGAATCGATTAGTACTTTAGTTGAACTAAGAGAATAAAACAAGTCACTCAAGAAAGAATTGATGAAACAAAAGGAAAGTGTTCAAATTTTTGAAGAAGACCAAAAAACCATCGAGAACTTAAGAACTCATCTAGAAGAAGCCAAAAATATCGAAGAAAGTCTTGAATATCAAAAACAGTATTTGGAAGCCAACATAGCAGCATAGAAGGAAGAGGCAGAAATGAGAGAGAAGATATTGATAGATCATATTAAGGAAAGAAATAACAATCTAAACCATATTGAGGCAGAGTTTGGTCAAGAAGAGAAAGGAATTGAAGAAGAAATAATCACATAAAAAATTTATCTTGAAGAAGCGAAAAGAATAGAAGAAGTCATGAATTCTCAGATAATGAAGAAAGAAGAAGAGGTTGAAAAGATTGAACAAGAAGTTGTCACATTGAGAAGTAAAATTGTCAAGATCAACAAGAATGTTGAAGAGATAGAAAAATCCACATTGGTTATAGAGAATGAAGAGAAGAACTCTAGGTTGCTAGAAAAGAAGAATGAAGAAAATAGAAAGAGTTATGCATAAGTACTCAAAGGAAGGAATCATGGTCAACCAGGATCTAAGAAAACTATTGAAGATCCATCTTCAAGAATACCATCCATGTTCAAGCCACAAAGAAGCTTCAATAATGATCATGATCAATCAAGGAAGAAATTTAGAAGGACTACACCACAAATAAGATCACTCACTCCCAGGTATGCAAATTTCTTTTATGGTCATTTTTTTACATTGTACTAATTTTTGACATAAGGTTGTAGATTGCAAGGATTATAAAAGAAATGTTCAGGAAAGAAATGCTTATGTGGCCCCACATAACATTGAATGTTACAAATGTCATAACTATGGATAAGAAAACATGAAGAACATGTGAACAAAGACCAGGTCCCAGATATCGCAAGATTGGCAATAAAACGAGATGAAGAAAATTCTACAGAGAAAAAGAAAAATGTCAAATACAGAAAGGTTTGGAAAATAACTGAAAGAAAAGAAGGACAGGTAAATAAGGAACAGGTTCAAGAGATTGTACTTTCAGTAATTGCATCGAAAGATGAATCCACATACATAAATAAAGAAGTCATAGCTCAGAGAAATGATGAATCTACCAATGAAGATGATGATGAATACACATCAGAGTAGGAATTGTTCTGAGCCATCTATCTTAGAGACTCCGAGGTAATATGAATATTAGATAGGGGGAGTCTATGTGGTAGATGTGATAGACCAAAGAACCATCCTTCAAGCATATTGCAAAGTTTGAGTAGACAGATCCAGAGAAGTCAGTTAGCTGGAGTATAATAAGTTGTAGTAGTAAAGACTTCATGATAGTATAGTGATAAATGGGTCAACATTACGAACAGTTGTGCAGTAGAGAATTGGACAGTATGGAAAGAGATGGATTCATAAGAACACTTAAAAGGTTTGGACAGATATATGATAGTGCATGAGCACATGGATTCATAGATTGGTTCAGAGAGTTGTTCAGAGACAAAGGAACATTATCATAATGGATAACAATTACATAAGAAATGGTTCGAACAATGTTAATGGATTCCAAATTGATATATATTTATGGACACATGCAGTGCATACAATAGTTCACATTCAAAATAGAGTAATGCTCATAAAAAATAATGACAAAACTACCTATGAGATATGAAAAGGAAGACTAGAAAATGTGAAGCACTTCAGAGTATTTGGAAGGAAATTCTACATCAAAATAGAAGATGGCAAGATGGGAAAGTTTCACTCTCATGTGAACCAAGGAGTACTTATTGGTTACTCAAGTACAAGGAAAGCATACAAGTGTTACAATATGAGGTTGAACAAATTTTTGGAAAGCATCAATGTAACAATTGATGAAACAAGTGGACAAGAATTAAAAGAAGAAGAAAATGAGTCAGTGGAACAACCTTACGAAGAAGAAGCAAAATATGAATAAGGGTTCAAGAAAATGAAGTTTAGTCAGCAACCTGTACATCAAGGTTAAGCCAGAAATTTGCAAAGGATATGCAAAATGAATTTGAAATGTCATTACTTAGAGAATTGTCCTTTCTGGGTCTTCAGATACATCAAAGTGTAAGTTTTAAATCTCTGAAGTAAATAAATTCATATATATTCTTAAGAAGAACAAAAATTAATCAATGGCTCATACACATATTACACAGAGATTTATACCGAAAACCCTCAACTGGGGAGAACCTTTCTTATATTCATTATATCAAATTTCACCATTCACCATACAATATATACAATGTTTTTAGGTATTTCGTAGATACCAAAACCCTAATCCCTTAATCCAACATTAATTTAGAAAACCGCTAAAAATAGCAAAAACTGCCCAAAAAAAAATTTGGGGGCACTGCGCATAACCAGAGGGTGCCATACCTGGCCCCCTCTAGGACCCCCCTGGGAAGTGCTTGATGGACACGACACAAAAGGCACTACTACGAGGGATCGTCAGACGTAGTTGTCGAGTCTGACGCACCCACACACACACACACATGCAAAGAATATAACACATACCCAACATTCTCCCACTTGTTGTTTTCTTTGCATTGAGGGGTCCACAGGATTATATATAGTCAACAATCCAGGGCAGAAATACCCATTGTTACTCTACACCAGGAGAAATTTTGTGTGCTCACAGACTTTGTCAATGAATCTACAACATTCTTCAAAGTGTCAACCTTTTCCAGTAACACCTTCTTTTATTCAACCATGTCTCTCACAAAGTGATAATGAACATCAATATGCTTTGTCTTCAAATGATCAGTTGGGTTCTTTTCCAGGAAGATTGCACTCTGACTGTCACAATCTAATATCACTGCTTGTTGTACCAACCCAATACCTGAACACAATCTCTGTAACCATACTTCTTCCTTGCTTGAATGAGTGGTTGCCATGTATTAAGCTTCTGTAGTTGAGAGTGCCACTACAACTTGTCCTTTTCTCATCCAACTGATTTCTCCTCCAAATAGGTTAAACACATACCCACTGGTAGATCTTCTATGATCTAGATCTCCAATCTAGTCTGCATCAACAAAGACATGTATGTCCACCACTTTGTCCAATCATGTTCTTCCTTGGTAGCACAATCCATAACTGGTAGTGCCACGAAGATACCTGAAGACCCTCTTTACTATTGTCCAATGCTTCTTCCTTGGTTTTGACATATACCTACTCAAAACTCCCACTGCATGTGAAATGTCTGGTCTAGTACATACCATTGCATACATCAAACTGCCAACTGCATTGGAATACGAAACATGGGACATGTCCTCTTCTTATTCCTATGTCTTGGGACACTGATCTGCATATAAATTTACACCTATAGGAATAGGAACCTTGATCGGTTTACTTCCATGCATATTAAACCTCTGGAATATCGTCTCAACATATTTTCTATGATTCAACCAAAGTTTCCTATTTGCATGATCTCTTTTAATCTCCATTCCTAGAATGAATTTAGCAGCATCGAGATCCTTCATGTCAAATTTGGAGGATAGATGCGATTTCACCTCCTTGATAACATCCATTTTATTTCCTACCAACAAAATGTCATCAACATACAACACTACATAAATGAAGTGATTACCAACCTGCTTGGAATATACATAGTGATCAACCCTGCTTCTTACAAATCCCAATCCAAGGATGTATGTGTCAAACATTTGGTACCACATCCTAGGTGATTGCTTCAGACCATATAGTGAATTCTTTATATTACAGACTAGCTCTTTATTTCCCTTCACTACAAAGGCTTATGGCTGCTTCATGTAGATTTATTCTTTCAGATCCCCATGTAGGAATGTTGTCTTCACATCCATCTGTTCCACTTCAAGATCAAAAGAAACAACAATAGATAAAATAAATCTAATAGAATTTAACTTAGTAATAGGAAAAAAAATCTCACCAAAGTCAATTCCCTCTACCTAGGAATAACCTTTTGCTATTAACCAAGTTTTGTATTTCTCCACTTTACCTTGTGCATTAAAATTCTTCTTGAACAACCATTTTCTACCAACATATTTTCTTCCAGCTGGAAACTCAACTATATCCCATGCCTCGTTCTTATCTAAGGCATCCATTTCTTCAACCATGGACTTCTTCCAGAGTTTATTATCCTCTAAATTCACTGCTTCCCTAACAGTTTTGGGATCATCATCAGTAATAGATAAAGAAAAAGTGGAACGGAAATCAGGTGGACTATACCTTTTTGGTTTCCTTCTACCTCTTTACCTCTTTGAAAACAACATCTCGACTGTAAACAGTCTTCTTGGTTTCTGGGTTCCAAAGCTTATAACATTTCACACCATCTTTATAACCAATAAAGATACACTTTTCAGCCTTTTTATCCAGCTTACTCCTATTTTCCTTTGGAACATGTACATAAGCATCACAACCAAACACTCTAAGATGTTGAAGAGAGGGTTTTTTTACAGACCATACCTCATTTGGATTTTTATCATCCAACGCTGATGAAGGTGATCGATTAACCAGGTAACATGTTGTACCCACTGCCTCTGCCTAGAATTCTTGTCCTAACTCGACACCACTGAGCATGCTCCTTGCTTTTTCCATCAGTGTCCTATTCATCCTTTCTGCAAATACATTCTATTGAGGAGTGTATGGAGTAGTCTTCTACCTTTCTATACCACACTTCTTACAGAATTCTTCAAATTCATTTTCGCATAATTCTCCACCATTATCTATTCTCAATACCTTTATTTTCTTCTCTGACTAATTTTCTGCCAGAGCCTTAAACTCTTTAAATTTATCAAATACCTAAGATTTATTTCTAAGAAAATAAATCCATGTGTTCCTTGAGAAATCATCTATGAATGAAAAATAATACACAAATTTACCTAGGGATGGAACAGGAACATGTCCAAACACATCATTGTGTATCAACTCTAATATCCCCTTTTCTCTTGTAGCACCAGATGGGAATCTTACTCAATTTTGTTTACCATATATGCAATGTTCACAGAAATCAAAATCTAGAGAGAAATTAAACATACCTTCAACCATACCTTTACCGCGTAGTGTTCGAAGGCCCTTTTCTCCAATATGCCATAGTCTTTGATGCCACAACATGGTCTTCTTTTATGGGATAGTATTGGTCTTGTCTCCTTCATTTCTTTGCTCAGGGACAACAGAAATGTTACACCCATTAGTATAAGTGCTTACCAAAAAAGTGTAAATATTTCCACACCGAACTCCCCTCATCAACACCATTACTCCTCGTACCATCTTGCAAGTGTTCTTTCCAAATATAGTATCCACTCCTGCATCATCCAACTTGCTTACAAATATTAGGCTCCTGGAAAGTTTTGGAATGTGCAAAACCCTAGGGAGAGTTCTAATCCTTTCATATTTCAGCAACAACTTAACCCTTCCACATCCTATGATTTTGGTTGTTGAGTCATCTCCTAGGAATACATCACCACCATCATATTTTTCATATTCAAAGAACCACTCCCTGTGAGGAGTCATATGGTATGACGCACCTTAGTCAATCAACCATACATCACGGTCTGCATGTGTACCTATAGATGCCATGTAAACATGACCTCCTTCTTCAGTGGAGGTTTCTGCCTCTATGGAAGAGGTACTATCAGATCCCTTTGGTTTTTCAACCTTCTTAGACTTGCAATATTTCTTATAATTCCCTGTTTTACCACACTTCCAGCATTTCCTCAAAGATTTTCCTGGAGACTTAGATCTACCTGTTGATTTAGGTCTCCCCCCTGAAGGCTTACCAAGATTCCTATCTTGGGTATGACCTCTTACAAATAAAGCATTTGTGCTATGACTATCCATGCTTTTCCGCCTCATCTCTTCAGATAACAAGGATGAAATTGCATCTTCATAGTTCAATGTAGATTGAGTGGTACTACCAATTTCTACAACTAGATTATCCCAAGAGTTTGGAAAAGAACATAACAAAGTAATACACTTATCTTCTTTTGAAATCGTAATATTAATAGAGACAAGTTGACTTACCAGAGTATTAAAGGAATTTAGTTGTTCTGTCATAGAATCTCGATCTTTCATCCTAAGATGATATAGCTTCTTTCGAAGAAACAACTTGTTTACCAGGGACTTTGATTGATACAAATTCCCCAACTTATCCCATAGTTCCTTGGTTGTAGATTCTCTCGAGACATTCAATAACACCGAATCTACCAGGCAGAGTCGAATAGTACTCCTTGCTCTTCTGTCCAACTTATCCCAATCTTCCTTTGACATACCAGTACGTGGTGTACTAGTAGGTTGTGTACCAGTAGCCCGTGTGCTAGTAGTTGGTGTACCAGTAGGCTGTGTACTAGGATCCACAATGATCGATTGTTCTTTGTCTACAAGAAGGTGCTCCATATTAAGCTTCCATAGCTCAATTTTTTTACGGTTGAACTTCTTTATCTCGATTCTAGAAGAGCTCTCCATTCCTCTTTCTACACTCGAATAACCACTGCAAAATCTCCCACTAAACCCAGGTTTATTACAGACCCAAGATAAAATTGATCTATCAAGACTGAGTCAAACCCTCAACAACAAAGGCGTCCCTCTGAAGCCAAAAATGAGCTCTGATACCACATGTATGTTTTAAACCTGTGAAGTAAAGAAATGAAAATAGATTCTTGAGCAGAACAAAAATTAATCAATGGCTCATACACATAGTACACAGAGATTTATACCGAAAACCCTCAACCAGGGAAAACCTTTCTTATATTCATTATATCAAATTTCACCATTCACCATACAATATGTACAATATTTTTAGGTATTCCGTAGATACCAAAACCCTAATCCCATAATCTAGGATTAATTTAGAAAACCGCTAAAAATAGCAAAAACCGCCCCCCCCAAAAAAATCGGGGCATTGTGCGTAACCAAGGGGACCATACCTGGCCCCCCATGGGACCCCCCTAGGAAGCGCCCGACACAGAAAACACAAAGGTCACTACTACGAGGGATCGTTAGATGCAGTTGTCGAATCTGATGTGCCCACACACACACATGCAAAGAATATAACACATACCCAACACAAAGAAACTGAGGAATTCTTATTTCTTAAACTAAGTATATCAAAGAAATGATAAAGAGGTTCGGAATGAAGTATTTCAAACCAGTTACCACTCCTATGAAAACCAGTTGCAAGTTGAGAAAAAATGATGATTCAAAGTATACAGACCAGAGGCAATACAGGTCAATGATTGGTAGCTTACTATATGTGACAACATCCAGACCATATGTAATGCAAGTAGTTGGACACGTGGCAAAATTTCAAGAAGCACCAAAGGAATCACATGTATTAGCAGTGAAGCGGATTTTCAGATATCTCAAAGGAATGGAAGAGTTTGGATTATGGTATCCAAAAGGAAAGGATCTATCACTTATTGCCTACACATATGTAGATTGGGGAGGTTGTATTGATAACCGACGAAGCATTAGTGGAGCAGTGTTCTACTTGGGTGAGTGTTTAGTATCTTGGCTAAGCAAGAAAAAATCAGCAGTATCTTTATCTACAGCCGAAGCTGAGTATATTGCAACAACAGTATGTTGTACATAGGTTCTATGGATGAAACAAGCTTTGAAATATATACAGGTTGAGTATGATGAGCCCATTCCAATCTATTGTAATAATACAAGCGCCATCAGTATCTCAAAGAACCTGATTATGTAGTCCAAGATGAAGCACATTCCAGTAAAGTATCACTTTCTACAAAAACAGGTTGCAGAGAAGAACATCATAGTTGAATATGTGGGCACAAAAGAACAAGTGGAAGACATCTTTACAAAATCACTTCCAAGGGAAGCCTTTGAGTATATTCTCTAGAGACTCAGAGCAATTTCTACTCCAAACTGAATGCTATTGAATGCTTATCTTATAGGTCTTAGATTTACATGAGGAAGCACCATAAAGAGGACAGTTTGAGTTGGGAGATTAGTTTTAGGAAGAGTTCAGTCAGGGGGAGTATCCCCAAGGATAGTTCAGTTAGGGGGAGAAACCCTGGATGGAAAGATACCTTTTCCATTGATGACAAAGGGGGAGAGATTTATCAGGTGCAGGATATAAATGCTTGGAGAGAGAGCACAAAGGCATGGTTACAGGGGGAGCAATGGTCACAAGGGGAGAATGAGTGATATGACTTTAGTACTGCATCAGAGTGTTTCCATCAATGCCAAATGGAGATATTGTTGATGAGATTGTTGATTAATTGGGTTGGTTGCCATTGATTTCAACCCTTGAAGAAAGTCTGGTAGCGAATTCCGGTAGCACAAAGGTTTGGGTAATGGACCCAAATTTGTTTGATGTATAATGGTACGAGTTTTAATATATTTGAAGGTAATACTATTCTATATGGATGGTACATGTCATGCCATTTCCGGTGGTATGTGGAACGTCACATAACTCCTCGTGGTTAGAGAGTTATGGCCATGTGAAGTTGGAGAACCCTAATGAGTGATCTAAAGCCCCAAAAGGTCAAAGTAGTCAAAGTGGTTGCAAACAATAAATTATTTAAATAATAAAGTGAAGTAATGAGTGTACTATAATTCAAAGTAGATAAAAAATAAATTGTTTAAATAATAAAGTTAATGGAGAAATTACTAAGTGGACAAGCAGTTAAAAGTGGGTTAGTCCTAAAATAAGGAAAGTGGGTTAAGATGGTTAGAAGGTAATTTAAATAATAAAGTGAAATGATGAGCGTACTACAAGTCAAAGTGGATACAAAAGAAATTATTTAAATAATAAAGTTAATGGAGAAATTACTAAGTGGTTAGAAGTGGGTTAGCCCTAAAATAAGGAAAGTGGGTTTGAGGAAGCTACATGAAAGTATAAATAAGAGGCAAGGGTCTCTCATTTTTAATAACACATGAGCATATTGAATATCTACAAGTGACTGAGGTAACCAAAGGATATCTAATCCAAATTTCAGAGGGAAGGTGAAGTAAAGAATGTTGAAATTCAAGGGAGGATAAATTATTTTGATGATGTTTTCTAAGGTATGTTATTTATAGGTCATCTCACCATTTTCGCAATAAAAAATTTTCTAGAATGATTCAGACTGTGAAATTGGGAGGCCATTGAGGAAACATATCCAATTATATTTGATAAAAATGTCTTCTTGTGGGTCATTGTATTTTTGGAGTTACACCGTGGAAAATAGGGCTTGTGGCTAGGCTTGAAACTAGTCTAAAACAGGTGTTTTGGGTAAAAACGTCATAACTTCTTCATAACAGATCCAAATTTAGTAAGACAAAATGTATTGGTTAGAGAACAGTCTGTATTATTCTATGTAACATTTTCAAATCCATACAACAAATATTCCTTGCGAGGTACTCTCCACAAGTTCACTCTCTAGAATAAGCCAGAATTCAACAAGGTATGTCATTTTTGTTATAACTCATTTTCTGAGAAGTTCCAAGTAGTGAAATATGGAGGAATTTCATAAAAGACATTGAAGAATATTATGTATCATTTTTAGATCTTTATTAATTACAGGTACATAGTTATTATTATTGCAAGTTAGGGTTGTTGACTAATCTAAAATTAGTCATGTGAGACTAAAGTAAAGTTTGATGAAAAGGCTAGTCTCTTGCTATTAAAGTTAAGGAAGGTTTGTAGGTATGTGATCATATACATCGGGTCTATTATAGAGTTACAAATAAGATTTGGATGATAAAATTGATGAGGGATTTATGGTTGAGGTACATGTTGGGTACATGGTTGAGACAAGTAGTTGATGAGTTGGCACATACATGAGGTGTATAGCTGATGATGTTGGTACATATTGATGAGTCATATTTGATGATTAGTTGATGCATGATTGGTACATACTTGGTACATGGTTGGAGTCACTTGTTAGTAGTATCGTTGACACATGGTTTATGGATGATGTAACATACTTGTCTTGGCATATTATTAGAAGAACATATTGTTCTTGGTGATGATTATGAGTTGTTGTGTTATGCTTGGTTGATGCACATCTTGGTGACATTGTGCATATGGTTGAGAGTTGTCTTGGTGAGTATATCTGATTTGGTTGATAAGATTGATGAGACAGGTTGTTGTGATAGGTTGTTTGGACAGGTTATTTGTATAGGTTTGGTGCATGGTTGATGAATTTGTTTATGGTCTAGGTTGAGGTATAGTTTTATGTATGGTACATGTTGGCACAGGTTATTGGTACATGTTTTTACAGGTTGTTTGGTGTAGGTTGATTGGTACAGGTTTACAGTGGTATATCTCACAGTGATAGTGTTACAGTGGTTCCATCATTATACTTCTACGTCAGGGTGGTTGGATGGGGCAAGGAGAGGTTGTTGTAGCCACCTTCCGGTTGTAGCCGAAGAATATAGGGGGTTGTAGCCTCCTTCTGGTTGTAGCCACAAAATTGGGGAGTTGGAGTTTCCTTCAGGTTGTAGCCTGAGAAACTATGGGATTGGAGCCTCCTTTCAGTTGCAGCTGGAAAACAAAGGAAGTTGGTGCTTCCAATGAATGTAATTCTTAAATACATATAATAAAAATCATTATGTGGTTTTCTCCCGCTTTGGGTTTCCACGTAAAAACATTGGTGTATTGTGTATGTGTATGATTGCTCATTTGTTCATTGCTTATTTACTCTGCAACTATTGGAAGATAATTCTACATTGATATAACACTTGCATTTTATGGTTAAAAAATATTAAATTGCTCTATTACTGATTCACTCCCCCTCTTAGTAATCCAACAATATGGTGGTGCATTAATGAATAGGTGGTGCCCTGCGGGGCAAAGCTAGTCAATCTAGTTCCCAACACTCATGTATGTCTGCTATCTGTGGGCCTATGTAGACATGATCTCCATATTTACCCCTAGTATGAGGGGGTAATAGGGTCTATTGTTGAAGGTATTAATACATTTTGTCTCATGAATGAAAAATCAAGAAGAAAATTTGTGCTATGTTCTTTGGCATCAAATGTCGTTATTTCTAGATAAGAATAAAAAAATAAGAGAGCTCTACTTATTATGAAGTTGGAAAAATTAGCTATCAAAATGTATATATCAAGCTTATAGAACAAATAAAAACATTTTCTACCATGATAAATGTATGTTTATAAATGGTGACTTGAAGGTAGTGAATAGTAATAGTGGATTACAAAAGTTTAGATCTAATAATATTGCAACTATTGCTAGAGTTAGTATGAATATGGAATATAATTTAGATAAGCATCCACATATAACACGCTTAATAGATCAATGAAACCTCTCAAATTATTTCCTTAAAATATGGCCTGAGATTTTCTCCTAAAAAGGGTTAAAAAAACATGGGTATGTTATGTCTTCCTTCATTGTCCCAATCCCATTTCAATTTCCAAATTTCACAATCACAAAGAAAACAAATATTTACAAGGTGTAATAATTGTGTCTCAGCAACAAAAAATATAACACCACCATTGATCTGAAAGAAACAAAATAGTTATGGACAAATCAGATGGGCCATAATAAATATTTTACAAGTTGTCACATTGTGTACTATGCCTATAAATTGAATTCAGAGAAGCATCCTAACATGTACTTGAGCATTGTGCATGACAATATGTACAAGGACAAGACTTATATACCAAGTTTGGGTGAGAAGGAAAAGGATATTAGTAGTGCCATGAATCTCCCAATTTATTTAATTAGCATGATTACACATGTACACAAGATTGGAGGCTTCCGCCACTTTGGCATTTCCATTTTGTAGATGGTTTCAAAATTCAATATGATTTCATCAGTTAAATGCCTCAAGGATATCAAAGATCCAATGACATATTTGTATGGTATTTTTCAGGGGAACATTAAACCACCCATTACATAATACTGTATTACAAACCGAATCTTAAGAAAAATGTTTATTCTACAAGCAAGATGATATGCATAACTCGAGGTAAGTGTTGATAATACAAATGGTTATAGTTCAAATAGAAAATTGTCACCAATGCATTTGTTACAAATAGATGATTTTGTGAGTGATAATAGAAATTTATATGTATTTACATTTTCATCCCTTTTAAGAGAAAGGAGAGTGTTTAACATTGTTGAATTTGGATTCCTTTTGCTAGGACACACACATGAATATATGCATGGAACTTATGGGAGGTTATCAACTCAAATAAAGTAGAAATACATATTTTCACTATTAGGGATGATGGGTACTTATACAACATGTGAGATCACAATTCTTT
>JZKD02S2047823.1:598837-614342 GCA_000966675.3 Picea glauca
TATTTAATCATTTAATTAATCGTAATTTTTGTATTTTAATCAAATATAATTAAAAAGTATCGTATTTGATTAGATAATTAATATTTATTTAATGATCTAAATTTATTATACTCTCAAATCCATCTCTAAAATTCCATTGCAATTTAATCAACTTTTTTTTTTAAATATTGACTAGTTATTGATTATTGCACGAGAATATCAAAATACTCTATAACCAATTATGAGGAAGATGTTGTCACCTAGAGTAGATAACATTACATTAAAATAAATTAAATAAAAATAAAGTCTCATGAATTAAAAAAAATATGGTAAGTACATCATGTTTAAAGGTTTCATTGTAATTTAATTTTATTAGATAATAAGTTTATTTTTTTTATTTATATTTGATATTTATTATCAATTTCACATGATATTTTTTTAATAAAATTGATAATATATAAATTTAAAATGATTTTAATTTTTCAATCTATATTAATATATTAATAAAATTTAATAAAAATGGAAAAACATTATGAATTTTATTTTACATATTTTTTAAAATAATTTACCCACATAAAAACAAACAATACATCATTAAATAACATTACATAAATTAACATAACTAAGCATATGGACATCATTAAGTAACATTACATAAATTAACATAACTAAGCATATGGACAATTGGTATTCAAATATTATATCATTAAGTAAATTTGCATACATAAAAGTAGTGGGGCATACTGACAAGTGTCATAGAGCTAGTGCTATGTAGGGAATCGGTAAAGACCATAAAAAGGTCTTTGTGTGCTTTTGTAGGGGGGGGAACCCAATACCCAACATCTTGCTTTTTCCCAAACAATGAATATAGCAACAACTCCCCCAAATCCAATCCCGATTCCCATCCCCAATGCTATCAAGGACACTTTTTCATCTATACGGCGCAACCATCCTCTTTTAATATTACTCCAGCTAGTACCACTTCCTTCAAGATTTGTTTTCTTTGGCTTATCCATTTCATTGCATGGTTGTAGAGGGAACCCACATAAGAACTTATTCATTTGAAATGAAGTTTCATTAAAAGTGTCAAATTGTGTCCCTTTGGGGATTGGCCCACAGAGGCTATTAGATGAAACATTGAAAGAAGCCAACATTGATAATTTGGAGAGCTCTTGAGGAATTGCTCCCCACAATTTATTTGTGGCCAAGTCCAACTCCTCCAAAGAAGATATCTCACCAAGACATGCTGGTATTTTCCCTTCTAGTTGATTCCCAGATAAATTCAGTAACCGCAAGCCAATCATGCTTCCTATGCTTACAGGGATTTCTCCCATAAGATTATTCATTGACAAATCAAATAAAGTGTTTGAAAGCAACATATATGTCACAGTATACTCAATTCTTTTTATGACAATTGTCATTTCATCAACAAGATGGCTGCCCCATTCTAAAGAACCATTTATTGCAAATCCTTGGAGTCTCTCAAGATGAGATGGTATTCTCCCACTGAATCTATTGTTGGATAAATCCAACACAGACAAGAAGGTGAGATTTGTGATCCACTGAGGAATTGTGCCATGTAGATCATTATAACCAACATTTAAAATTTGCAACTGACCAAATTTTGCAAGGTATGAAGGAAGCTCACCTGTAAATACATTATTCCTTAAATCCAGTATTGTAAGATTGGTACAGTTGCCCAACCAAGGGGGTATAGTTCCAGAGAACTTATTAGAATGAGCAGAGAAAATATTTAAAAATTTGCAATTATAGATGCCCTCAGTAAAGATAGGTCCCTCCAAATTGTTTTTTGATAGTTCTAGTATGTAAAGTGAAACCAAACCATTAATGTTATTAGGAATACTCCCATATAAACTATTATTATATATACTCAAGATTCTAAGATTCTAAGATTCTTTAGGTGACCAATGCTATATGGGATTTGCCCAATGAATTTGTTTGAATCTAAATATAAAGATTCCAACGAATGAAGCTCTCCTATGGCTTGAGGTATGCTACCATTCAATTTATTATCACTAAGATCTAGGCTAACCAATTGACTCAAATTGGTAAGAGGTATAGGAAAGCTACCGTTAAATCTATTTGAAGAAAGATCTAGTGTATTTAATTGAATCAAATTGACAATGGGTTTAAATACGCTTAGAGTGAGTCTATTTCCGGAGAGATCTTGATCGGTTCCTCCACGAGAAGGAAAAAAATTTAAGAGTCTTGATCGGTTCCTCCACGAGAAGGAAAAATTTAAGAGTCTTTATCGGTTGTCCTCCGCGAGCAGGGAAAATTTGGAAGTCTTTATCGGTGGTCCTTATCGGTGGTCTTCCACGAAATGAGAAATATTTAAGGGTCTTTATCGAGTCCTTTCACGAGAAGGAAAAATTTCAATCTTTATCGGTGGTCTTCTACGACAAGGAAAAAAATTTAAGAGTCTTTATCGGGTCCTCCACGAAAAGGAAAAATTTAAGAGTCTTTATCGGTGGTCCTCCATGAGAAGGAAAAAAAATTAAAGTCTTATGAAAAATTTGATTCTCTTTATAATAATTTTTGAGTCCGGTACTTGAGTCGTGGTCTTATCACACATAATTTTTGAGTCCAGTAATTGAGTACTTGAGTCATGGTCTCTTATCATATAGTTTCAATGGGC
Source organism: Picea glauca (assembly GCA_000966675.3). NCBI lineage: Eukaryota > Viridiplantae > Streptophyta > Pinopsida > Pinales > Pinaceae > Picea > Picea glauca. The sequence goes on from JZKD02S2047823.1 coordinate 601,476, forward strand.
CTAATGGTTTAGAATATGTGTTTCCTTCTAAGAGTTCACAAGTTTAAATCCATAGGGAGTAGGGTATGTATACTTCCGTAGATTTTACTAGTCAAATCGTATAATAATTTTTGTTAGAAAGTCTTTATCGGTGGTAGAACCAAAAAAACAATAGCAGCAAAAAGCTTTGTCAAACATCCTCCAATGTTTTACAAAAATTTGATAGTCCAGAATAAAGATGACATAGTGCAATTTTATAACAGTCGAGATCTACAAAAGTAGTTTGTTGAAAACACATCACAAAGAACTGCAATGTCTCCAAGAACAAATATTGATAGCTAAAAAGAGATGTCAAAGGGGCCTTGTGGTTCAATAAATGGCTTGTGGTAGAACTCATAACGAGTTCCATCTTTTATTTATGTGATCATCCATTGCCCAAAATCCATTTGTACGCCTACTTTAGAGAGCATATCTACCTCCGGGTTACGCTCCTTGTAGACATGTCGCAATGAGAAGGAATCAAACAAGTCCAAGATTTTGAAAACTTCATCAAGTAAAGAAAGAAACATAATGTTATGACATTTATGTGATTTACGGGTCCAATTTATGCCTATCATTGAATCACCAAATATCTAAAGGGTTTTAACACCTTTTTCCCTCGCAAAAAGTTACAATAGTTTTAGTGACATTACTTTAGCATAATTGTTTGTACCAGCGCCCAGTCCCATTTCAAGTTTGAATAAATGACTATCATATAGATGAAGCATTGCGCCCCCTCTGCATTGTTGGTTGTTGTTTTGTGAGGCCCCATCAAAGTAGGCCCACGACCTTGAAGAGTCCATTTGTTCTTCCTGAATGGTCTGAAATGTACATGTCCCTGTACCACAATAATATCCGGGAGAGAAGATTTATCCTGGAAGATGGAAGAATTCCTAACCAACTAGGCTCCCCAATTGAGGATCAACGGAAGTGACTTGAAGCTTCAATTTGAGGAATTGGAGACCCGATCACTCCAGGCTTCTTCTACTGTAAGACCCTGCCAAGTGCAATCTTGACCCAATTTTTTAGAACATTCCTACCATATATGTTTAACAAAAGTGCATAAAATAGAGATATGTGTCATTGTTTCCTCAACGAATTTACACAAAGAGCACCATCTCAAACCCTCCAAATTCCTCCATTTCATCCTATCAATTGTGTGTACTTTGTTGACAATCAAGTAGCACACAAAGATGTGAGAATTTAGGGGGAATTTTATCTTCCATAGTCCCCTCCACCACCAAGATGGATTCCTTTGTTGGATATTGTTGTGTTGGTTTTGTCACTTGGGTGAGCAAAACAACAACACTTGCATGTCTAGATGAGCCTGCTAGATAAGATAGAAGTTTGTGAGTGGGTTAAACAAGCCAAACACATGTATAAACAAAGAAATAAACCAAAACAACTAAGAAAAAACTGTTAGAAAGCATGAGAAACTTAGAACCATGAAAATCAAACAATGACCAACATAATGCTACCAATGGATCGATAGATTAGTAGCCAAAACACCGTAGAGAAAAATAGGGACTTATGAGTCCCATCTTCGTCCTTGGGAGGGATCTTGAGTTCCCTAGTGGAGAGCTCTTCATACAATGGAAGAAATGGAAAATGTCGAAGAACAACAATGCCTATTCCCTCAAGAGGTGAGTGGAATGGCCCATTACAATGGTGCTTGAAGGTTCCAAAGAGAAAAGCGGATTATCAAGAGAGAATTCTTGCAGCATAACAATACTATGAAGATATTGGTTTCTTAGTGCACCCATGTCTCTTATTTATAGCATTCATACATGGAAAAATGTAATTGGTTCATAGTGTGAACAAGGGGCCTTTTAGAGCACCCTCTAGTCCTTTACCAACCTGCCATTTGGATTTCGCTCAGATAAGAGTGTCAAATAGTGTTGGGGTTGGTCCATAAGTGGTTGAGGGGTCGACAAGATCCATAAATGCATCGTTCATAGAAGGGCCCAGCTTTCCTCATACACAGTCGCGCATTTTGTGCGCTGAGGGTTGTGTTGGCCCATGCACACTGCGCATTGTGCACACACTTCCTTTGGTGAATCTACGCATTTCAATTTTTGACCCAATTGTATAGTTTTTTTACTCTTGAATTCATTTCAGTGTTGTAGGTGGACTAATTGTTGTTGGAATTGATTTGTTTCTTTAACCATTTGCATGTGATGTTGTCAATGACTTTTCAGTGATAAAAGATGCCCCCTGATGTGTGAGGTTAGGAGCATACCTATAGCTTAAATACATCACTTCTTTTTGTGCTGAGAGTGCCATTGTAATGAAGAGTGAAGAGAGTAACTGCAAGAGCGATCCATCAGAGGGAGAGGGAAAACTATGGGACCCAAACCTTTCCCTAGGGAGAAAAAAGAAAATATGTGTACAAACGAGGCGGGCATGCCCCATGCTCGTGTCATGATACCAAAATGTGAGACTCTAACTGAAGATGTATGTTGATGTAGATAACTGCAGTGCCCTCGATGGTGGTTGATAAACATAAATGACAGTTATGAATGGTGAATAGACTCTGAAGTGAGGCAAGGACGACTGTAAGAATTGTCAATGACTCATAGGAATTGATGGCCTAACGACTTTAGAGGTCTTCGGCTGGTATGAAAACAACTACAATAGTCACATAGTAAGACCCACCATAACATGAGAGTTTCTTGAAGTCGAATGTTATGGGGGTCAACAGAATCAGAGAGCAATGATGATTCTCTATGTGTTGTGTCGTAATGAGTGTCAAGATATTGTTTCCCTTCTGGAAACTGTGTTGATGTCGACAGGAAGGGAGATGCGACACCAAGAAGTAAAGGGCTTTGTGAAATCCACTGAGATGATATCAGGTTCTTATGGGTAACATGAATGAATTCAAGATTTGGGGAGACTCAATACTGTCATTGGTTGGGGAATGTTTGAAGGATGATTAGCATCAACCACAAAAATGGATCCAGTGTCAGGGGAACGACTAGATATGGGGTTAAACAATGCCAGAGGCTAACAAAGTGAACAAACTCAGAGATCATGGGTACATGGACGTGGGATACTCAAGGCTTGTGAACAATGTCGGTATGAAAAGAGAGTGGGTGCCCCAACCAAGGGAAACATGGGTTTCTTTTCCAGGAAAACAAATGCCATCAAGGGTGACGACGAAAAAGATGTAAATGCTGGAAACAAAGGCTTTTTACAATTACCAAAGAAATAAAGAATAATTTTGGTTGAGTTTACAAATACAGAAACAGGTGCCCCAATGAAAGATGGCTTGGCCTATTAAGGCGTAAGTTTTTGAAATAAAACTGGTGGAGGGTGGGGGTGCCATGGGTGGATTTCTTTGTTAGGTAAATGAATGGAGGACAATCTGCAGATGGGAAAACTGATGGTGGATGAGACGGAGGGATAATGATATTTCGAAGGTGTAGTCAATAGAACGGAGATGATATGACCTGGGATTCCATTGGGAAGGTTAGCAATATGATGATAAGAAATATGGGGTTCATTCTCGGAAGTGTATAAGACTATAGAGACTCACATCCCTAGGGGGTGAAATCAACATGAGGGTCAAGTTTCCAAGGGGAACTATGAATGGGACAACTCATGTGGGGGAGAGTGCTACTGGGTGACAGTACGAAAATGTAGCAGAGGTAAAGGTACTGCAGAGCAGATGTAAGGAACCTAAAGGTAAATGTCAGAGGGTATGACTAGTAGATGCAATTGATTTTCAGAGGGAATAATTACATGCCAGTGTTGAACAAATACCTGAAGGGGTTGTAATCTTGCAGAACAAGTACCTGCACATATGAAAACCAAATACCGACGTGAACAATATCTGATGATAAATAACATGTAACAACTATTTGATAAAATTGAACATGAGCATGTGTACCTAAGAGTGATGTGAGAAAAGAGCTGCTCCAGGGCCAAGTGCAGATGATGACCTAGGGAATGTGAATGTGTAGGTGGTAGGACTAGGATCCTATGGCTGAGAATGGATTGAAAAATGAAGGCTCTGGGATCTTGCAACATAGTGTGTAAGTTGGGAAAAAAAGGGCTATATATGGCTGGTGGGCCCATAATGCCACCTCATTTGTACTTGTCACTGTAGTTGAGTTGACGAGATTTCTCTGAGGAAATTTGGAGATTGCTGGAGCATGAGGCTACCGATCCAGGAGTGGCGAGAGACAGGTTAGTGGTCCTATCCTCCAACATCTTATGAAATTCCTAGAATGTAGGTAGGGGTTGTACGAAGGGTCATACATGGGATTTTTTGGGTAGGGGCCCACTAGTGCACGAGGAAAGGAGGAATACCTGTGCACATGTGTGTGGGTATAATCCCTTTTCAGGTGCATGGTATGAGGATGTGCTTGACACAGCCATGCATGTGGGCACGGGGGAGGGAAATATAGGTTCACATGAGATGCGTGCATGTTTGACTGACAACTACGCACTCATGCATGACTATTTCTTAGAGAGTTATGCATGAGTGCACAACTGTGAAAAGAACATGTGCGCACCTGTTTGGGTGAAAGTCGCACACTTGGGGCAAGGCTAAGGGGTTGAATTTTTTTGAATTTTTTGATGTTTTTTTATGGATGATGACGCTGATCAAGTGTTTTTGTGTGGATGCAGGTGATCAGCAAACTCAGAGAGAACGATGTTAATGTACTGGAGAGAGTGTGACTGGGACTGTCTATGAGAGGCAGTGAGAGAGAAGTCGGGTGTGTGGAGACACTTGGCATCCTACAGGTCGCTCAATTTCTTTGACTTCCCTCTAATACGGTCATAGGAATTACTGCTTCAGTATCTAATTGCATTGTGGAGAACTTATCTGCATTACTTCATAGTGAGAGGGCAATAATTGACATTCTCGGCCATCGAGGATGTGTATTTCTTGACAGGGCTCCCATTCCATGGGATGGCCCTTCCTATCAATCGCCAACTGTCGGGGGATGAGAGAGTAGGTCAGTTGGCGGTTAGCCACTGCACAGGGCCGAACCCGATGTCAGGTTCGTTCATCTGGATTGAGGCGATCGATGATCTTCTGACAGAGTGCATTGTTGCTATGGTGGTGAGGATATACGGATCCTTGGGGACTTGGTGGCTCACTAAAGGTCAACTCAGGATAGTGGAGCAAGTCCTTGATGGGGACCTTTTTGCCTGGGGTTTGCTTCTACACACTGGGATGATGGGACAAGTGAACTGGTGTCGGCGATATGACTACGGTGACTTATATTTTGGGTCCATTCTAGTGGCCTGGTTTCTAGAGAGGGTGCCTCTGTTGCGATCGAGGATTCTGCTCGAGATCGTGGGGCCACGAGAGTCGTAACTGATGAGGTGGGCCCATGTGTTGGCCTAACATGGAGGTGTAGAGGGTGACCACTATTTCACGGCCACAGTGGCATGATTGTGGTGATAAATGCCATAGATGATATTGAGTTATCCATACATGGGTTAGGACTGCCATCATGACCTAGGCATGATGTTGCCTCCTGGGGAGGATTGGGATCAACGAGGTATGTTTTTTTTTTATTTATTTTTATGTTTTTTTATTTTGATAGATAACATTTTTATATATGTATATGGATGTTGACTCTATATTTGGTGTTTTTTTGCATATGTCGAACCCTGAGGCCGAGAGGCAAAGATGGTCAGGGAGTCGGTTCACCGAGAATCAATACGACTAGCACCTGCAGAGCCGACGAAGGGACAAAGGCGATGACAAGATGACGTTGGTACTGGGCCAGTGCATGAGCCACAAGAAGAGGCCAAAGAGATTTTGGAGGACATGCGCCGACACTTTGAGCAGGTGCTGGAGGGCATACCGGTGGAGTGGAGGAACTTGATCCTCCGGGCAGCAGTAGCGGGGATAACGATGACCTAGAGGGCCCCGAGTTAGTGGGGCACCTCCAGCTGACAAAGGACTTGGGGGGGAGCTCTGAGGTCACTGCGAGTGTCAGGTTTGTATATATAGGCTTGGGAGCCCATTTTGTATAGGGTAGTTGATACCCATTTTATATATGGTAGTGGATACCCATTTTGTATAGGGTAGTGGATACCCATTTTTGTACCTATAGGGTGGGGGGACTCACTGGCCTACGGGTGATGTATATGTATTTTTGTAAACACTGATGACACTTTGATTATATATATATGGATATATTTTTTGATCATTCATGTTTCCATGTGTTTATGTTTTTATGTGTATGATGTCTTTTCTATGTGTTGTGACAAATGTATGATGCTTATGTATAAAATGATGTTTAATGTGATAAATGCCAATCTAATACTAGGTTATCCATGTGATTTTATACTTGATTAAKTTGTCTTGGAATATGTGTAAATGTGATTGAATCAAAGTTGTGAGATAATATTCTAACTTGCAGGTATTTGCGAAAGATGCAAGGATCATGAACGTGATATACATGGTTGAGTTGCAGGATGACAAGCTATGAATCTAATAGAAATCTAAGGTGACAATTGTGGCGGTGACTGGCCTCATCGAGGAGACCAATGATGATGGCATATTCAACTTGGTTGTTGGTGGCTGAGCCCAAACATATGCCACTGGAGTGGAGCAGTACATGTGAGGGGGTATAGAGGGCCCAAGAAGCAGAAGTGAGATTCTTGGTCTAGCGGTATGATGCATCTATCAATAAAACAGATGATATATCAAACATGAGGAGTGGTGGCGGAAAAACAAGACTAAAAAATATACAAATGTGTACAAAGAAAGACCTAATGTAGGGGTCTACGATTAGGCATAAAACTTCTTTAAGTACAACCCGTTGACGGGTTCTTTGAGAGGGTAGCCTTATGGACAGGCCAGGATGTATGCACCTTTATTGAGGCAGTGTTGGACGATGTAGGGTCCATGCCATAATGACTCGAATTTCCCATGGTTGAGAGTATCATGGGCGATATCATAGGCTAGGATGAGATCACCTTCGTTGAATTGCATGCAATAACAATGAATTAATTCTCATAATTACATGAAATACCAATGAAAACTTAGCATTTATCAAGTATATTATTTAGCGAGTGCCACAAGTAATTTCTGAGTGAGTTAGCTATGCATTAGGTTAGTGTATGCAACAAATTAGTATGAATTGGTATCATTGTAGTAGTGATTTGCAACAAAAAGAAGTTAGATAGTGAATTAGTCTAAGCTAGAGTTAGTAGAAGTTAGTATAATCTTTAAAGAATAGAGTTTAATGGTTTTTTGATCAATTCCTTCAACAAGAGAAAGTAGAAATCAATGGCTTTTATGGAGTCAATGTTACACCTCAAAATTACTCACTTCGATAGTGTCACAAGTGTCATCATTACAAGTGTTGTAAGTGTCGCATCTTGTCCATAAGTGTCGCATCTTGCCTACAGGTGTCACAAGTGTTGCAAACATCATACTACCATATTTCCCATGTCTTGCCTCTAACGACATCACAAAGACACTTAAGACACCTCAAAGTCTAGTTTGGAAGAAGAGAAATCAGTTGACAGGGAGTACAAACCATTTTCCATGGAAAGAACCACTAAAAAATGAATTTTGGAGAGGAGTGCTCCCCTACCCACTGTTAGGGAGTGCTAGCACTCCCTTAGCCTCTTTGGGGGAGAATTTGAGTGCTCTATGCACCCTTATGGGGGAGCGTTACTCTTTTCTGAGCAATTTTTGGGTTTGTTGAGGCAAATCAAGGAAGAATCCCTCAATTTTTGAAGGTGATTGGATTCAAATAGATGGTCATGGCATGATCTTAGGGAAGATCCTCAACTGAAGGAGAGGAATCTTCAACTTATCCTAAATATCTCTCAAGTGGTTAGACCTCTCCAAGGTTATATAAGGAGGCTTTCTCATGGTGAAAGGGTACATGGTACATGATACATGAAAAAGATTGGAGGTATGAAACCTATGATCTCATAGGAAACATACAGTCAATAAGAATGGAGATTAAGAATTACATCAAACTTATGATCTCATGAGTGAGATGTCATCAAAGAAATCATTGGAGATTGTTTGAGAAAAGGGGTTGGACAAGGATAATTAGAAGAAGCTTCTACACCTTCATCCAAAGGATTATAAGTATTTCTACTTGTTCTCATTAATAATCAATGCTTGGCATGTTTCTTTCAAACTTGTTCTTGTTCCACATGAGTTTGTCTACAGTAGATTGATCTATGTTTGAGCTAATCTCAGTAGAGTAGGAAGTCTTTTGTACCTTTGTTTGTTTTACAGGACCTATCAGGGAGCTAAGGATCGAAGCTCAACCTAGACTTTGTAAGGACAAATGTCGCTAATAAGGTACATATCTTTCTCCTTCTCTTTCATTCATTAGCCTGATTAGATCTAAAAGGAATTAAGTGTCCATTTTAAGCACTTTTCTTTCTTAGCCTTAAGATTCTAGAGACCAAGAGGGAATCCACTTGTCCGTAGGGGGATTTACCTACAACAGAAATTGACGACTCCACTGGGGAACGAACTGGATTTGTTTCCTTTCCTAGGTATTGTCTTGGCCCTTCTCCCACTAACTTGAACTTCTTCATATTATATTTTTTATTCTTATATTTGTTTGATTACCTCTTTATGTCATCATGATCACCCTGATTGACTGAATTTCCTTGAGTTTTTGAGTTTCTGGGCATTTTTCTGAGCTTTTGCAGCATAGCCCTCCCCTGCCCTTACTATCATAGCATTGGAACTCCCTTGTAGTCTTCCACAGAGTGTTGGAGTGCTCGGTGTCCCCTTTTGGGGGAGCGCTATCCCATTTTCAGTGAAAAACCCTCTAGTTTTTCAATTTTCGTGTTCAGTTTTTTGCCTTTTTCCTTTTCTCAAGGTCTCATACTCTCAGTCCATCTTGGTATTGGCCTTCAAACACATTTTTTTTTAAGGATTCATCCTCTTTTGTTTGGATTTTTTGACATTTGTCCTTGCTTTTCAATAACTCTTTGTCCTTCACGATTTGAAGTCAATTTGAAGTCAACTCCTGGGAGTACCAATGGAGGAACCCCTTATCCCGAGGACCCTTTCACCTTTCCTTCTTTTGGAAACTTTGGTCCTCCATACTTTTCCACACTGAGTCTTCCAGGACTCACCATTGGATTATCGGATTGGTTATTCCCCACTACGGTGATCTCGAATATTCCCAATGCTTCAGCTGCACCTACTACTTCAAGTGTTAGCACACCACCCACACATCAACCTCATGTCGACCTTTCTCCTGCTTCGCCCGTCAAGTCTCCTTCCATTTCTCCTTTTTCGCCTAGTGAAAGCTCTCAAGCAGGTAGCCAGATTGATAAGAAGAAGAAGAAGAAGAAAGAGAAGAAGAAGAAACAGAAAGGGACCAAGCCTCCAACTACATCAAATGTTGGATCTAAGCAACCAGATACTGTTAATAGTACTAGGAGTGCTGATGAGGTCAACAAGGTTAAAATGAAGAATCCAAAACCTAAATTCCCTTACAGTCTTTGTAAGGGTGGCCACTTTCTGAGGGATTTCCCTGGTATTCCCAAGGTATTGGAAATGTGGTCCTCCTCATCATTAACCTTTGTTAGCCATGTTGGTGATGCCTCATTGACTAGTAACGTCAAGGTTGGTAAGAAGAAGACAACTATCAAGTTCCCTTGCATGTTGTGTAAGGGTGATCATTATTCTCACCTTTGTCCTCATATGGACGATGCTTCTTCTCTTTTGGAAAAAATTCAATTTCCAAAAGGTTATCATAAGCTTTCCCCCAACCCATCGTTAGTTGATGGACTGGTCAATTGGGCTCCATTCCTGGTCAATCCGGTTGATCAGGTGGTTGATCTAGTTTCATCCTTGATTGAACCACACACCCAAGTAACTGATCTAGTTCCATCATCGATCAACCCCACTTTTCATCTAGAAAGTGAAACCCAAGTGACTGATCCAGTCCCATCTATGCTTAGTCCCACCCTTCATCCAGAGAATTCCAAAGTGGTTTCTCCAGTTATATCATCGTTCATCCCCACTCCTCCTCTGAGGAGTGTCAAAGTAGTCAATTTGATTCCATCATTGGTCAATCCTACTCTCCCTCTAGAGAGTAAACCTGATATTGCCCATGTTTTTCTCATTGATACAGGATCTCCCATGCCGAGGGGAAATCCTTCGTTTCCTGTGAAAACCCCTCCAAGTAATGAGGCCATCCTTTTTGATTGGGGTGTGCTAACTGGACCTCGTGTTCCCTCTCACATGCCTTTCAATATTACATTAAAATTTTGTGGTCAGGATGTTCCTCATACGTTGATCGATGAAGGGTCACCTGTTAGTATTTTGTCCTCTATTGCTTGGAAATATTTGGGTTATCCTCAGCTTGTGCCGGTAACCCAGACTCTGTCCTCTTTTAACAGAAGAACGAGTCACCCTTTAGGGATCCTTCCCCAATTTCTTGTAAATTTGGGAGGGAAAACTATCTTTATTGATGTTATGGTAGTCCAAGACCCCTTGGATTTTGATTTACTCCTTAGGTGAGATTATTTCTATGCCATGAAAGCTATTGTATCCTCTCTTTTTTGTGTGATATATTTCCCACACGATGGAAGAATGGTGACTATTGATCAACTTTCATTTGTTGGCCCTGACATGAACATCAATCCAATAACCCCCTGAAATGGTTCTTATATGTAGTCGGTATCATCCCTACCACAGGTTAATTATGTGGCATTATATCCCATGCCTTTAGCTCCCGATGAAGATGACTTAGATCTGGTAGTTGACATGGTGGTCTCTTCGGTAGGGCTATTGGAGTCTGATCTCCTTACCCCTGTTGTGACCCTCGGAATGTGTTCCTTCCAGAGCATTCTTCTTCCATCCACTGAAGATATCTTGGAAGCCATGACCAAGTTTTGTCCATTGACATGGTGTCCTTCCAGAGAATTATCCTCTTGGAAGCCTTGATCAAGAAGAGTTCATGACCATATTTTTCCTCTCTATAGCAAGCTCATTAAAAAATGAAATAGACATATGGGGATTGAACCTGGAGCCTTGAGCATAGTTATTTTCTTGTGTCAAGCTCGTTAAAATATGAAACAGTCACCTCTCCTGTCAGGTTGAGTCTTTTGCCAAATCTCGTAGATGTCAAGTTGAGTCTTTCATTAGGTCTCATAGTTGAACCTTCATTTCATCCACCTGTATCATGTTTCTCCATCTAGTACAGAAATTGGTGACAACCTCAAAGTTGGTGAATGATTTGAAGCTTGGGGGGGAATGTCTCCAGCTTTTGATGATCATTCTGAATTTAAGCCACTAACTTTCGAGCTGGGGGTAGAATATCGAGCTTAGTCTTTGTTCTTTCTCATGCTCATAAAACCATGAGAATGTAACCGAGTAACCTTTTATCTCTTTTATGGGCTCGTATGGATAAACGAAAAAGGAACCCCTTGGAGTCTTATTTAAACCCTTTTCAGATTCTCTAAACATGAAAATATTGTCGAGTGATATTGCTTCCTTTCCCACTCGTTAAAAGGTTTGAAAGGGCGTCTTTCGAGTGATAATTTATCTTTTTTTCAGCCTCGCAAGACTAATCTTACGAAAAAGGACAGCATTGGAGTCGTCTTTACATTGTTTTCAAACTCTATAAATATGAAAACCACCAATTTTACCTTCTTTGGACTCATTAAACTTTCATACACTAAAGGGCTCATATGAGACCGAACCCTTACTTCTTATAGTTCATTAAACAGAGGAAGAGGAACTTACCGAAGGTGAGTTATATCGAGCATGTGTTACCCTCCTTGAGCTCGTTAAACCAAAAAGAGGTACTCGTCTATTTGGATGGGGGAAAAATTGAAAGAAACAAGCCAAGCTATTTTTGAAAGATTTACTGGTAACCTTCCAGTTGCCCTTGAACAAGAAATTTTATCTTTTCACGCATTTTAATCCATTGAACCTCTACACTAAACCAATCTTTTGAGTTTCCTTACTCCTTTGGGTCACCCAACGTAAGTCACATTATCCATTGTGTTATCAAGTTTTGGTCCATGACAAGTTTCTACCATTATGTCTCAATGTTCAAGGGAAGTATCCACCTCGAGAGTCAGCCATCACAAATATCCTGTTTCAATACCCGTGTCAGTTCATGTTCATTTGATCCACCAATTACATCTCTATGTCTGTTTCATTTTGTTGATGGGGGATACATCAAGGCCCTCCTTCGACGAGTCTATTCCTATCGACTTCAACAAATTATCCAGGAGTTAGACTTAGAAACCAGTTAGTACATTGGGACTTGCATGCCTCAATGGCAGGCCTCCTCATGTCCGAAAGTAGGCTTACATCATTGACTTCTGATCGGATGATTCCATGGATGTTTAACTTCATCTCATCTATTCACATTTGTTGGAATTTACTAGAGTACCTTGGGAATCATTGACATCAATGATGATCTCCCTCACACTTGTTAACGGTTTACCTCATTGACTGGTAATCAAGTGGTTTCTACCATGTTTGACATCATGACATCTATTCACATGGTTAGATTCATACTACATCGGGATCAGTAAGAAGACCCTGGGTTGAGTCATTCACTCTGATATGTAATTTTCCCAGGTTGTGAAGGATTTCTTTTGAACTATGACACATATATTGTTACATAGATCCACTTTGTATTGGTCATGGCTATGTCTTGTCATCTCATATATCCACTTTGTATTCCTCGTGGCTATGATCAGTTCATGTCATACGATTATAGATCCACATTGTATCTTCAGTGGCTATACCATTTTGTCAATATAATTATGGATCCGCAATGTATTTTATGGCGGCCATACCTAAAAGTCTTTATCACTCAAGCATAGGTATGCCTACCTTGGGTTTGAAACATGTCATAATATTTGTTT
>JZKD02S2047823.1:620918-634060 GCA_000966675.3 Picea glauca
ATATGGACAAATGGTATTCAAATATTATATCATTAAGTCAATTTGCATACATTAAAGTAGTGGGGCATATTGACAAGTGTCACAAAACTATGTAGGGAATTGGTAAAGACCATAAAATGGTATTTGTGTGTTTATGTAGGGAGGAAAACTCAATACCCAACAACTTGCTTTGTCCCAAACAATGAATATAGCAACAACTCCCCCAAATCCAATTCTGATTCCCATCCCTAATGCTATCAAGGACACTTTTTCATCTATACGGCACAACCATCCTCTTTTAATATTACTCCTACTACCACTTCCTTCAACCTTTGTTTTCTTTGGCTTATCCATTTCATTACATGGTGGTAGAGGGAACCCACATAAGCACTTATACCTTTGAAATGAAGTTTCATTAAAAGTGTCAAATTGTGTCCCTTTGGGGATCGCCCCACAGAAGATTTTAGATGAAACATTCAAAGAAGCCAACATTGATAATTTGGAGATCCCTTGAGGAATTGCTCCCCACAATTTATTTGTGGCCAAGTCCAACTCCTTCAAAGAAGATATCTCACCAAGACATGCTGGTGTTTTCCCTTCTAGTTGATTCCCGGATAAATTTAGCACCCACAAGCCACTCATGCTTCCTATGCTTATAGGGATTTCTCCCATAAGATTATTCATTGACAAATCAAGTATAAAGTTTGTAGATGACGTATATGTCACATTATAATCAATTCCTTTTATGTCAATTTTCATTTCATAAAAATAATACATGATCTTTTATGAAGAACCATTTATTGCAAATCCTTGGAGTCTCTCAAGATGAGATGGTATTCTCCCAGTGAACCTATTGTTCGATAAATCCAACACAGACAATGAGGTGAGATTTGTGATCCACTGAGGAATTTTTTTGCGGAGATCATTATAACCAACACTTAAAGTTTGCAATTGACCAAATTTTGCAAGGTATGATGGAAACTCACCTATAAATACATTATTCCTTAAATCCAGTGTTAAAAGATTGATATAGTTGGACAACCATGAGGGTAGAGTTTCAGAGAACTTGTTAGAATGAGCACCAAATCTATATAAAGCATTGCAATTGTAGATGCAAATGGTAGAGATAAGTCCCTCCAAGTTGTTTTGTGATAGTTCTAACATGTGAAGTGAAACCAAACCATTAATAGTGTTAGGAAACTCCCATATAAACTATTATTATATATACTCGATATTTTAAGAGCCTTTAGTTGAAAAATGCTATATGGGAATTTCCCACTAAATTTGTTTGAATATAAATATAAAGATTGCAACGATTGAAGCTCTCCTATGGCTTGAGGTATACTACCGATAAATTTATTATCACTAAGATCTTGGTTAACCAATAGACTCAAATTGGTAAGAGGTATAGGAACGCTACCATTAAAGCAATTTGAAGAAAGATATAGTGTATTTAGTTGAATAAATTGACAATGGGTTTAAATTCATTTAGAATGAGAGATCTAAATCGGTCAACTTAGTCAAATTTGCAATGTCTGATTGTATGGTAGTGACTCCAATTTCAGGAAGAGCTAAATAGGTCAACCTAGTCAAATTAGCAATGGCTCTAGGTATGCTCCCTATGAGGTTAAAAGTAAGAGATAGATAGGAGAGGGGCAACCAAAATATTTCAGAAGGAATAGAACCAAAAATGTGAAGGCTGGAAAGAGATAATCGTGTAAGGTTTGAAAAATTACCCAAATGAGGGACTCATAGTGCCTGAGAAATCATTATCACCGAGAATCAGGCCCAACTCAACTGGAATAGAACCGCGGAGAAAATTTGCGTTGAGTCCAATATTCTTAGCGCTTTAAGCTGACCCAACTCGATTGGAATTGAACCACGGAGCGAATTCTTGACGAGGTCCAATGTTCTTAGATCTTTAAGATGGCCCAACTCGACTGGAATAGAACCGTAGAGCAAATTCCTGCCGAGTTCCAATGTTCTTATCGCTTTAAGCTGACCCAACTCGACTGGAATTGAACCGCAGAGAGAATTCCCACTGAGGTCCAATGTTGTTAGCGTCGAGGTCCAATGTTCTTAACTTGACTAGAAGAGAACCGTTGATAGAATTTAACCAAAGATCAAGTACTCGCAATGCTTTAAGCTCTCCAAACTCTGGTGGAATTCTTCCAGTTAAATCATTACTAGAAAGATTGAGAGTGTGCAATAATGAGAGGTTGTGGAGATACGGAGAAAGTGTACCTTCCAATAATGGTTCATAGACGTCAACGACGAGGTCAATGGAGACCACTCTTGTGGTGTGTAGTCTGTAGACAATTCCATACCATGAGCATATGTTCAATTGGAGAGCACATGGATCCCGTGTAATGACATTTTTCCGTTGTCCAATTGGAGAGCACATGGATCCCGTGTAATGACATTTTTGAATGACAAGAGAGCATCGAGGTCCCCTTTATCGTAGGCATCCACTGATGATAATATGAATTCACCCTCTTGTGAGGGAGAATCAGGGCGAGGTTGAAGAGAAGTTAATTCAGTGGGCATGTGGTCATATAAACGATGTCTCAGATGATGAGTACAAGAATGTAGATATTGAAGGTCATCTTTGCGATGGTGGGTATGGGAGGTTGAGTACTTAATAGACGTTGTTGCAGGAAGAGAGGCAACCATGGACATAATCACTAATATCAGAAGAAGAAAATCCATTTCTCCCTTTTCGACTACAAATTCTCTCAAATCCCATGGGTGAGTTAGATGTTGAGAGCGGTTCACATATAAAGAAGTTGTGTGTAGAGGTCGACGACTAAGTGAGACCAAATAGAAGAAGCGAATGCATAAACACATATTTCATTAAATTTGGAAAAATTCTATTATATGTACTTCATCAATATTTAGTTTTTTATAAATCCTTAATATATTCCATGGAGGAAGTCAATCTATTGAGATGCCTAGTGTGGAATGAAGTTTTTATAAATCCTTAATATATTCCATGGAGGAAGTCAATCTATTGAGATGCCTAGTGTGGAATGATTTAAGTGAGTGTCCCCATGGAGGAAGTCAATCTATTGAGATGCCTAGTGTGGAATGAAGTAATTGAGTGTCCTCTGAAAACCAACGTTGGGAGTAGGCACTGGAAGCAAGGGTCAAACCAACTTTGGGAGTAGGCAATGGAAGCAAGGGTCTTCGAAGAGTAGTATGCAAGAAATGGATATATATCTCTCCTCATTGTCAATTCTACAAAACCACTAACTTGATGTAATAGAGTCAATCAACCATAGAAAAACCAACTATGGTTGAGCATTACTTTCACCAAAAGGAGGATAAAATGATAAGAATTTTAAATGCATAAGAAATAAATGTTGAAACACATTTTTCAAGGTTTTTGGTTGAACTTAGTATGTCTCAATTTTCTTTGATTATTAATGATTAATGTTTTGTAACTACAAATAAATTATGAATTTTCAAGTTTAATCATGTATTCAAAGTCATTCATTTGTGACTCATCTCCCATGAGTCTCAATAGATCACTTAGGTCTGGTTATTAATTAACTATAATTATTTTTGTAAGAATTGTAAGGAGTTTTTCAAAAATACATATCACATTTATACATGTATTAATGCATATAATTAAATAAAATTCAATATATAGTTTTTTTTCTTGTTGTATTATATGAAATGATTTATATTACTAAAGTATAATTGATTTAAGAATACAAATTTGCAAAATGTTATGGATGGGGAAATCAAATGTCACAGGGTGAAAAATTTCAAAGACATCCATTTACAAATAATTGATTTAAGAATACATATTTATAAAAAGTTATGGATTGAGAAATCAAATGCATTATAATTGAAAATGTTCTAAGTCATTCATCTATGACCCATCTTTTATTATCATGAATAGTCCACTTAACATTCATTATTAGGAAATTATAAGTTTTTTTTTGGAAGAAATGCATTATTRTTTATATAGAATTTTATTTCAAAAATTATATATCACATTTAATGCATATAAGTAAATAAAAGTCAACAAATAATTACGTGTCTTGTTGGCTTATATGGGATGATTTCAATTGATTTAAGAATATAAATTTACAAAAAATTATGGAGAGGAAAATCAAATGCTTTACATTCATTTGTGACACATCTCCAATGAGCCTAAATAGTCCACATAACACTAATTATCAATTAACTCTATGTTTTTTTTTTGAAGAAATGCAATTCTATTTACATGGTCTTTTTTTTCAAAAATCACATATCAAATATATTAATACATATTAATACATATAACGCCAAAATGACAAAACAATGGACGACCAGAATTGGTGGGTGGAGAAAGATGATGTGGAATTGGGAATGCCCATTAAAACTAAAACTATTTTTTGGTTGGTCGCAGAATACAGAGTCCTTACCTGGGAAAATCTTCAAATAAGAGGCCATGTGGGACCAGACATATGCCAAATTTGCAAGAATTATGGGGAGTCGGTTAATCACCTTTTTGTACATTGTTCTTTCACCTCTCAAGTATGGGATAATTTAAACATGATGTACCCTTACACTGTCGAGTGGCACAGTTCCACAGTACTGGATTGTATGAACTATTGGTATGCTCAAAACTGTTTGGCCCCAACATTACCTGTATACATCTGTTGGTACATTTGGTTAGAAATGAACTTAGTTGTTTTTTAATCTCATCTCCCTTCATTTCAGAAGGTGATTCGCTTAGCTTTGGTTGCACTGGAAGCCAACAAAAAAAAGACTTATTCTCCAGTCCCGAGAGCTCCAAAAGAAGTGATGATTGGGCAAAAGATCACTGGATGGTTTGATGGGGCATCACAACAGAACGATGAAGAAAGTGGAGTGGGTCAAGTGATAAAGATTAGGGATCATAATTTTTACAAGTGGACAATAAACTGTGGAGATGGAACAAACACCAGAACTGAACTTCTAGGGGTTTGGGCTTTACTAACTTCAGCCTCTCGACGATTTATATCTGAGATTAGCGTTCTTGGAGATTCAAGAATATTCATTGTCTGGTTAAACGGAAAAGGAACGCTACAGGTGGTCACCTTGGAGAGTTGGAAATAAAGAATAATAGATCTCACCAAACCATTCAGGGACATATCTTTCGGCCATATACATAGGGAAGACAATCAAGAGGTGGATCGCCTATCAAAACAAACACTCCAGAGGAATCCAGGATAGATTTCATACTACTTATGTGAAGAGGGACATGAGGGCCCAACTATGCACTTAAGTCTATATTAATTCTAGAGAGCTTGTTCCCCATATCTTTTGTCGGTGTAGTATTATTTACTCAGTTTCTTAATGCTTTTTTGTAATCTAGGACCCCTATGACACAACTGGAAATGATTGTGGGAGGTTCACTTTTTTCTCTCCATCAATATTTGTTTTGATTAGCTACAAGTAAAAAGGTACTTGTTTTTGAGTTTATATTTGGCAGCCAATACCTTCTTTTGGCGTAAAATAGTATTATGTACACTTTTATATTATTATGAATATAAAGAGATTTTTTGTGGAAAAATATAGGCAAATAAAATTCAATAAATGATTTTGTATGCCAAATTAGAATACCAAAATTTACAAGTCTATGAAAATATTTGTCTCTCCAAAGAATACATGACTCTTGTCTCTTTAGAGACAATATATAAAACAATGTATAAAAAGAGAGTTTTGTGCGTTCCATTGAATCAGTTCCGTCATGGAATCCACCCCTTCATTTTCCAGACAATCTGCTACTTTATTTGCCTCTCTTTTCACATGTGAAGGGATGAGGGTGATGTTGGACTGGAGGAGGGATCCAAACTCTTCCAGTAGTCCTGAGAGTCTCCAACTAGGAGAGACCTTAAGGGGGTGTGACCCATGAACAATTTTGGTTATGAGATAGATGATGATATGGGAATCCCCCTCCATTATGATCTTATGGAATTTTTGGTCCATTGCTACCTTAATTCCTTTGAGAAGGCTCCATAGCTCAACAGTGATATTTTTATTGAATCTGAGATAGCCTGCTGCGTAAAAGAGAATTTCCCCTTCTGTATTTTTTAGGACAGCACCAAAACCTGTCGGCCCTGGATTCCCTTTTGGCACTCCATCAAGTTTTAGTTTGATGAAACTTGGGGGTGGGGGGGACCAAGTGCTTGGGTTGTTGGTTGTTCTGGTGACCCCAGTGCTCTGTGTAGTTCCCGTAAGATTGAGCTTCTAGGTCTAAAGGATATGAATTTCGCCCATGTTGCAATTTAGGTCCTCTTGGGACCATTGCCCACTCTTAATTGTTTCTCAAATGAAGTTCATGATTCTTTCCCACGTTGATCTGGGGGGGGGAGGTAGTCGAGCAAAAGATCCTTTTGTTTCTTTCCTTCCATATTTTCCGCATGGTGAAACTAGGTAGAAGTTTCCAAATGCGATCCAAGATTGGGTTCTGGTAGGAAATTGAGTCCCAGTATTCCAATGTGCTTATTATACTGGCCCTATTTATGTTAAAGCAATGCATTATTTGTGTCTCCAAATCCCAAATTGTCTCACTGTAGTGGCAATGTTTGAACAGATGATCCATTGTTTATTCATGTTGCTGACAGAGGGAGTAGATGGAAGGGCCTATGAAACCTCGCTTTCAAATATTTTCCCAGGTGAGAATGCGATTCTGAATTGTAAGCCATAGGAAGATGGACACCTTAGGCCAGATTTTTGGATTTTAGATCTTGCCCCAGATGCACTCCTTAGGTTTCTCCTGGTAATTCCCCTGTAAGTACTAGGCTTCTTTGACTGAGAAGTTTCCTGTTGTGGAGTGACCCCATCTGAGTATGTCTGGACCTTCTCTGATGTAGATTTTCCATTGATTAGCACAAGATTTTCAGGGTCGCAGATCTAGCTCTGTTTAAAGGTGAAGTTCATGTAGTTCAGTCTTCCAAATGCGCCATTATCAGTTCCCGTCATTCGCTTTCCATAGATCCTTTACCAGCCAAAAGTCCTCGGACTGCAATTGTTGATGCAGGGGAATGTGTTCCTCTAGAGTGGCTAAATGTGGTTTTTGTTTCCAAGAGTCTTGCTAGAATAGGGCGTTTTCACCATTTCGGATCTCCCAGAAGGCATGCTTCTGAATGAGCAGTCAGTTGTTCCAAGATGTGTTCCATATATTGGATCCATGAATCTGATAATTGAATATGATTCATTGATCTTCTCTGGTGGTGGGAGAATATTTCCTTTTCCATACTTTTGCCTAGAGTTATGTGGGGTGCTTGAGCTAGCGCCACCACAGTTTCCCCCCCATGACTTGATTTAATTTTCCTGGATTCCTAATCCCTAGTCCCCCCAAGGCCTTAGGCTTGCATATCTTGTCCCAACCTACTAGTTCCCACTTCTTGTTTGGGTGATGCCCATGCCACAAGAAGTTGCGCTGAATGTTCCTGATGGATTGGATGACAGATTGGGGAGCTACTAAGGCTATAAAGAGGTAGGTTGGAAAGGCTTGAAGAACATACTTTAGAAGCACCAGACTAGCTGCAAGATTAAGAGGTCTGAAGGTCCAATTGTTGATTCTATTCGAGATGAAGAGTAGTAGGTTGTCCCAGGAGATATTACGAGCAGTTGGTCCTGTGAGCAGGATGCCTAGATAATTGGATGGAAGGGAGCTCTTAGGGATGCCCAGGAGATGAAAGATATGATTTTGGATAGCTAATGGGGTGTTGAAGAAGTAGAGATTTGATTTTTCAAGGTTCAAGGCCATACCTAAAGTGTCAGCAAAGTCTGTGAGGATGGAATTGATCTTATTGGCTTCCTCGGAAGTCAAAGTGTTCAGTAGAAGAGCATCATCTGCAAACTAGTTGTGAGAGGGGGCTGGTTGAATATTGTGCAAGGGTATGCCTTTAAGGGAGCCTTCTGAAACCGAGGCCTTGAGGTAGCATCCCAGACCCTCCCCCATTATGAACAAGAGGAAGGGGGAGAGGGGGTCCCCTTGTTATATTCCTATGGTGGGAGAGAATGGATGGGAGGGCACTCCATTAACCAGGATAGAGAAAAAGGATGAGGAAGTATGTCTCATGATCTAGGCTACCCAATGACTGTCGAATCTAAAGGCTTCGAGGAGGGAGCGCATGCATTTCCAACTGATTCTACCAAAATATTTGGAGAGGTTGAGTTTGATGAGCATACCTGGAATCTTGGTTGCTTTCAGCAAGTGGATGACCTTGTGAGCTAGGATAATGGTGTCCATGATTTTCCTTCCTTCCACGTAGCCTGACTGCTCTTTGGAGATAATAAAAGGCAGAATCGTCTTGAGGCACATGGCTATGACCTTATCGATAATTTTTAGATGATATTACAGAGAGCTATTGGTCTGTATTGTTTGGGATGCTTGACCCTTTCATCCTTTGGGATGAGTGTGAGGAAGGTGGCTTTGAAGGCTGAGAGAAATTTTCCCGAGGTTCTAGATTCCTCCACCACCAAACTTCTTCTTTGATCATTGGACAACAGTAATGGAAGAAGTCCGTCGTGAAGCCATCTGGACCGGGAGATTTACCTAGGGGAATTCCCTTGACAACTTGATCCACTTCCTCTTGAGAGATCGGCCTCATCAAGGCTTCATTATGTTCCTGAGTGATTAGGGAGGGTATGTTCCTTGTAATTTTTTTGATTACTGGCATTTTGTCATCATTGGTTTCTGTTAGGAGTTCTTTGTAGTAGTTTTCCAGATCTTCTTCTATTCTTTGTGGTCCTTGATGGGGTTTCCCTGGGCATCCTCCAGTTGGGTTATTTTTTTGATGTATCTTCGATGCACCATGGATCGGTGAAATAATTCAGTGTTCTTTTCTCCTTCTTTGAGCCATTGTATCCTGTATTTCTGTCTCCAGAGTATTTCCTCCTGCTCCTTTATCGCTTCCAATTCTTCCTTGATATCCTCATCTTCCTTCATTAAGGTTGACGTTCTTTCCCCCATTATGAAGGTATTTTGCAAGGCTTCCAGGTGCTGTTCGATTTCTTCAATTGTTTGTAAGATATTCCCAAAGACATTCTTATTCCAGCACTTTAGTTGAGTCTTAAAGTTTTTGATCCTTTGCTATAATTTGTACATGCATGTGCCATGTTCTATTTCTGTGTTCTTCCACTAGGAATATGAGAGCTGATGAAATTCTGGGTGGGAGAGGCAGAATTTTTAAAATCTGAAGGGCTTGAGTTTTTGCATCGTCCTAGCATCAAGAAAGAGCGAAACGGGCCAGTGGTCCGAGCCTGTTTTCGGTAGGATGTTGGCCTCAATGACAGGGTCTTCTAGCAATAGAGCTTCTAAAATGAGGAAGCAATCTAGCCGACAAGCTACATGTTGATGTCCAAATCTGTGGTTGGACCAGGTGAAAATGTTGTTCCTAGTTTCTATATCTACTAGATCCATTTGATCTATGAGGGCTCAAAACTTACCACTGTCTTGATCGAGCCTCTTGGTGCCTCCTGTATTTTCCTCCAGCATGAGGATGATTTTGAAATCGCCTCCTAGCAACCAGTTGGGGGAGATCAGTAGTGATTTGACAGTGTTTATTCACTTCAGGAAAATCTCTTTATCCTGGGTACTCTGAGGTCCGTAAGCATTTGTGATCTCGCCTTCTTTGGTGGATCCTATGACTTTGAAGTGAGTCATGATCATACCCACTGTGGAAAAGGGTCTGTCTATGATAACCATTGTTGGATTCCATAAGATCACCAGACCGCCTACTGCTCCGTTGGAATTATTATGAAGGGAGTCGCAACCTATCCAGCAATGCCTAAAGATTTCCTCTTCTTCGTCACCGGTACATTTTGTCTCATGCAAGAGGAGAAGGTATAGATTCTCAACACGTATACAATCTCGAAGAGTCCTCTGTTTATATATTCCATTGAGCCCTCTAATATTCGAAGTTATGATATTCATCATGATGATTCGAGAGGTGGATGGAGGTATCCCTCTGTGAGCCTTTGGATCTGGCCTGAGTTGAGCATAAAGTTACCTACTTCCTTGATGAGCTGCTGGGATGATTTTCGTCCCCGTCTTTTATTTTCCTGGGAGGTACGTTTTGGCTCAGTAGCTGGGTCTAAGGATATCCCTAGTTACGAGGTGGAGCCTGCGGTGGAATCAATGAAAACTTTGTCAACCTTTCTGAGTTATTCCAGTGGAATGGTGTGTATATCCTTTTAGTTGAAGGCCTCCTCCAGTTTTTCAATATCTATGTCCACCATATCTTGCTCATCCAACTGCATGAGAGTGTCCCCACTTTCATCCGGCTTATCCCTTGGTGGTCTTCTTTTCATTTTTTCGGTTTGGTGCATGGCTTTTCCTTTTTCTTTCTCCTGGCTATCTTTTTTGTGTGGATCTCCTACCTCTTCTTCTCCAGGAAGTTGATTAAGAATGTCATAAGAGTTTTTGGTAGGTATTTTCAGAGTGTTGTCTTCATTTTGCTTCTTGGGCGGGTGTCGTTTCCTACCTGTGACCATGGTGAAGCCATCCTTTTGCTTCCCCTCTCCAGATTTGGGGATATAAGCATTCAAGGAGAAATCGCGAAAGAGGTGGCCATGCTCGTGACACTTCCTATAGCAGAAGGGAATGTGCTCATAGTCCATTGTTTGGTTCCAGTATTTGTCTTGATACTCTAGGGTTATTGATTCTGGTAAAGATTTTGAAATGTCCATGTAGACACAGATCTGAGGGTAGGAGGTGTATTTCCTTTGCTTTGTGTCTTTCGAGGATTTGACATATCGTCCCACGGTATTTCCTATACCCATTAGGATTTCCTCTAGCTAGAATTCCTGCGGCAGGGAGTATAACCTAACCCATACTAGAGCCATTATAAAGTCTTATTTCTCTGGGTTGAAGCGGTCTTTCCAGAATCGAAGAAATAGCCCTGTTGAGTTGTAAAAGTATGGCCTATTGTCAAAAATTTTCTCCGTGTCTTCTAGATTGTAAAGGATGATCATAAAAAAACCCTTGGAGTTAGGTTGAACTTCATAATCTCCCTTGGGGTTCCACCAGTCTTTGATCCACCTCAGGAGATCTCGTTCTGAAGGCCATAGAACAAAGAACTTGGCTATGAGGGTGTGCTCCCGCATGAACTGAGTGTGTTCAGTGACCCTAGTTGAGCTTATCAGATATCTAGGGGGCTTATTATATTGGGGAATGCACTTTCTTGGTTCCCATCCTCGATATTCCTTTGGATGAGACATGCTTGGCTCCACATCCATTGCTTTGCTAATTCCCTACTCTTTGTCCAGGAGTTGTTCTCTCAGGTTTGACGACGGCTCAAAAGAAGGCCTCTTAGCACGCAGTCCTGCTCTGTCGTTTGCTGCCACATTCATGTACGAGGGGGGTTTCCCCCGCCCCCTTCCAGGCTCATATTGTACTGTCATCTGTGACATCTCTATTCATTCTGGCGCATCTCATGTAACCATTTCGTTTACAGGAGGATCAGATCAGAAAAACTGTCGCTAGGGTTTCAAAGGTTCCGCTCATCAAGAAATGTTGACATGATCTCCATAGTTACCCCTAGTGTGAGGGGGTAATAGTTTCTATGGTTGAAGGTATTAATAGGTTTTCTCTCATGAATGAAACGCAAGATGAGAATTTGTGCTATGTTCTTTGGCATCAAATGTCGTTATTTCTAGATAACGATAAAAAAATAAGAGAGATCTACTTATAATGAAGTTGGAAAAAATATCTATCAAAATGTATATACCGAGCTTATGGAACAAATAGAAGCATTTTCTACCATGATAAAGGTATGTTTATAAATGGTGACTTGAAGGTAGTGAACGGCAATAGTGGATTACAAAAATTTAGATCTAATACTATTGCAACTAGTGCTAGAGTTAATAAGAATATGGACTAGGATTTAGATAAGGCTCCACATCTAACACACTCAATAGATCAATGAAACCTCTCAAATTATTTCCTTAAAATATGGGTTTGGTCTTTGCTCCTAAAAAAGGTTAAACAAACATGGTTTTGTTGGGTCTTCCTTCAGTGTACCAATCACATTTCAATGCAATAATGAGAAATCAATTTCTAGATTTCGCAATCACAAAAAAAAAAAAAATATTTACAAGGTGTAATGATTGTGTCTCATCAACAAGAAATATAACACCACCATTGATCCAAAAGAAACAGAGTAGTTATGGACAAATCAAATGGGTCATAATAAATATTTTACAAGCTATCACATGTGTACTATGCTTATAAATTGAATACAGAGAAGCATCCTAACACGTACTTGAGCATTGTGCATGACAATATGCAAAAGGAAAAGACTTATATACCATGTTTGGGTGAGAAGGAATAGGATATCAGTAGTGCCATGCATCTCCCAATTTATTTAATTCGTATTCTTACACATGGACACAAGATTGGAGGCTTCGACCACTTTGGAATTTTCATTTTGGAGACGGGTTCAAACTTCAATACGAATTCATTAGTTAAATTCCTCAAGGATATAAAAGGTCCAATGATAGATTTCTATGGTATTTTTCAGGGGAACATCAAACCACCCATTACATAATACTCTATTACAAATCGAATCTTAAGAAAAATGTTTATTCTACAAGTAAGATGATATGCATAACTCGAGTTAAGTGTTGATAATACAAATGGTTATAGTTCAAATAGAAAATTTCCACCAATAGTTTTGTTAAGAATAGATAATTTTGTGAGTGATAATAGAAATTGTTATTTGTTTACATTTTCATCCCTTTTAAGAGCAAGGAGAGTGTTTAGCATTGTTGAAGTTGGCTTCCTTTTGCTAAGACACACACATGAAGATATACATGGAACTTATGGGAGGTTATCAACTCAAATAAAGTAGAAAGACATATTTTCACTATTAGAGATGATGTACACGTATACAACATGTGAGATCACAACTCTTTGGTCCCATATCCAATTGATGAATTCTTTGACTTCAAGAGATTTTTGGATCCACGTCTGTTGGATGATAACTACAAGATAATCTATATTAAATCATTCCAATACTTCAAAATCCAAAATCCACATTGTTTTCCACCTCTATAGCTAAGATGCATGTGATTGGCCTTTACCCCTTTGTCCAAGATAAATATTCACACTTTTAGAATTGAAATTGGCATTTTTGAAAACCAATATTCACACTTTTGATACTTTACCACTTTGA
>JZKD02S2047823.1:635867-650155 GCA_000966675.3 Picea glauca
AACATTATGAATTTTATTTTACATATTTTTTTAAATAATTTACCCACATAAAAACAAACAATATATCATTAAGTAACATTACATAAATTAACATAACTAAGCATATGGACAATTGTTATTCAAATATTATATCATTAAGTGAATTTGCATACATTAAAGTAGTGGGGCATAATAACAAGTGTCACGGAGCTATGTAGGGAAGCGATAAAGACCATAAAAGGTTCTTTGTGTGCTTTTGTAGGGAGGAAAACCCAATACCCAACATCTTTCTTTGTCCCAAACAATGAATATAGCAACAACTCCCCCAAATCCAATCCCGATTCCCATCCCCAATGCTATCAAGGACACTTTTCCATCTATACAGTACAACCATCCTCTTTTAATATTACTCCTACTACCACTTCCTTTAACCTTTGTTTTCTTTGGCTTATCCATTTCATTACATGGTGGTAGAGGGAACCCACATAAACACTTATTCATTTGAAATGAAGTTTCATTAAAAGTGTCAAATTGTGTCCCTTTGGGGATTGGCCCACAGAGGCTATTAGATGAAACATTGAAAGAAGCCAACATTGATAATTTGGAGAGCTCTTGAGGAATTGCTCCCCACAATTTATTTTTGGCCAAGTCCAACTCCTCCAAAGAAGATATCTCACCAAGACATGATGGTATTTTCCCTTCTAGTTGATTCCCAGATAAATTCAGTAACCGCAAGCCAATCATGCTTCCTATGCTTACAGGGATTTCTCCCATAAGATTATTCATTGACATATCAAATATAGTGTTTGTAGACAACATATATGTCACAGTATACTCAATTCTTTTTATGACAATTTTCATTTCATCAACAAGGTATGTGAACCCTTTTGAAGAACCGTTTATTGCAAATCCTTGGAGTCTCTCAAGATGAGATGGTATTCTCCCACTGAATCTATTGTTGGATAAATCCAACATAGACAAGGAGGTGAGATTTGTGATCCACTGAGGAATTGTGCCATGTAGATAATTATAACCAACATTTAAAATTTGCAACTGACCAAATTTTGCAAGGTATGAAGGAAGCTAACCTATAAATATATTATTCCTTAAATCCAGTATTGAAAGATTGGTACAGTTGGCCAGCCAAGGGGGTATAGTTCCAGAGAACTTATTAGAATGAGCAGAGAAAATATATAAAACATTACAATTATAGATGCCCATAGGTCTCTCCAAATTGTTTTCTGATAGTTCTAATATCTCAAGTGAAACCAAACCATTAATGTTGTTAGGAATACTCCCATATAAACTACTATTATATATACTCAAGATTCTAAGATTCTTTAGGTGACCAATGTTATATGGGATTTGCCCAGTGAATTTGTTTGAATCTAAATACAAAGATTGCAATGAATGAAGCTCTCATATCGCTTGAGGTATGCTACCATTCAATTTATTATCACTAAGATCTAGGCTAACCAATTGACTCAAATTGGTAAGAGGTATAGGAAAGCTACCATTAAAGCTATTTGAAGAAAGATCTAGTGTATTTAATTGAATCAAATTGAAAATGGATTTAAATACGCTTATAGTCAGTCTATTTCTTGAGAGATCTAAATCAGTCAACTTAGTCAAATTTGCAATGTTTACCGGTATGGTAGTGGCTCCCATTTCACAAAGAGATAAGTACGTTAACCTAGTCAAATTAGCAATGGATTTAGGTATGCTCCCTATGAGGTTGAAAGTAAGGGATAGATAGGATAGGGGCAATCCAAATATTTTAGAAGGAATAGAACCGGAAATGTTAAGGCTGGAAAGAGATAGATGTGTAAGGTGTGACAAATTACCCAAATGAGGTGGCATAGTGCCTGAGAAATCGTTGCCATCGAGACTCAGGTACCCCAGATACTCCAGTTTAATATTTTTTCCTCGAAAAAAAGAGTAAATTTTATTTCATTAGGAAAGAAATTCCAAGAGAACCAAAAAACCAGCATCAACAAAAAGCTTTGTCAAGATAACATCCTCCAATGTTTTACAAAAATTTGATAGTCCAGAATAAAGATGACATAGTGCAATCTTATAACAGTCAAGATCTACAAAAGTAGTTTATTGAAAACACAAAGGACTGTAATGTCTCCAAGAACAAATATTGATAGCTAAAAGGAGATGTCAAAGGGGCCTTGTGGTTCAATAAATGGCTTGTGGTAGAACTCATAGTGAGTTCCATCTTTGATTTATGTGATCATCCATTGCCCAAAATCCATTTGTACGCCTACTTTAGAGAGCATATCTACCTCTGAGTTACGCTCCCTGTAGACATGCCACAATGAGAAGGAATCAAACAAGTCCAAGATTTTGAAAACTTCATCAAGTAAAGAAAGAAACATAATGTTGTGACATTTATGTGATTTACAGGTCCAATTTATGCCTATCATTGAATCACCAAATATCTAAAGGGTTTTAACACCTTTTTCCCTCGTAAAAAGTTACAATAGTTTTAGTGACATTACTTCATCATAATTGTTTGTACCGGCACCTAGTCCCATTTCAAGTTTGAATAAATGACTATCATATAGATGAAGCATTGCACCCCCTCTGCATTGTTGGTTATTGTTTTGTGAGTCCCCATCAAAGTAGGCCCATGACCTTGAAGATTCCATTTGTTCTTCCTGAATGGTCTGAATTGTACATGTCCCTGTGCCACAATAATATCTGGGAGAGAAGGTTTATCTTGGAAGATGAAAGAATTCCTAACCAACCAGGCTCCCCAATTGAGGATCAACAGAAGTGACTTGAAGCTTCAATTTGAGGAATTAGAGACCCAGTCACTCCAAGCTTCTTCTACTATCAGACCCTGCCAAGTGCAATCTTGACCCAATTTTTTAGAAAATTTCCTACCATATATGTTTAACAAAAGTGCATAAAATAGAGATATGTGTCACTGTTTCCTCATTGGATTTACACAAAGACCACCATCTCAAACTCTCCAAATTCCTCCATTTCATCCTATCACATGTGTGTACTTTATTGACAATCAAGTAGCACACAAAGATGTGAGAATTTAGGGGGAATGTTAACTTCCATAGTCCCCTCCACCACCAAGATGGATTCCTTTGTTGGATATTGTTGTGTTGGTTTTGTCGCTTGGGTGAGCAAAACAACAACACTTGCATGTCTAGATGAGCTTGCTAGACAAGATGTAAGTTTTTGAGTGGGTTAAACAAGCTAAACACATGTATAAACAAAGAAATAAACTAAAACAACTATGAAAAAACTGTTAGAAAGCACGAGAAACTTAGAACCATGAAAATCAAACAATGACCAACATAATGCTACCAATGGATCGATACATTAGTAGGCAAAACACCATAGATAAAAATAGGGACTTATGAGTCCCATATTCCTCCTTGGGAGGGATATTGAGTTCCCTAATGGAGAGCTCTTCATACAATGGAAGAAATGGAAAATGTCGAAGAACAACAATGCCTATTCCCTCAGGAGGTGAGTGGAATGGCCCATTGCAATGGTGCTTGAAGGTTCCAAAGAGAAAAGAGGATTATCAAGGGAGAATTATTGTAGCATAAAAATACTATGAAGATCTTGGTTTCTTAGTGCACCCATGTCTCTTATTTATAGCATTCATACATGAAAAAATGTAATTGGTTCATAGTGTGAACAAGGGGCCTTTTAGAGCACCCTCTAGTCCTTTACCAACCTCCCATTTGGATTTCACTCAAATAAGAGTGTCAAATCATGTTGGGGTTGGTCCATAAGTGGTTGACGGGTCAATAAGATCCAAAAATGCATCGTTCATAGAAGTGCATAGATTTTATCATACACAGTCACGCATTTTGCACATGGTGCGCGCTAAGGGTTGTGTTGGCCCGCGCACACTGCGCATTGTGAACACATTTCCTTTGGTGAATCTGCGCATTTCAATTTTTGACCCAATTGTATAGTTTTTTGACTCTTGAATTCATTTCAGTGTTGTAGGTGGACTAATTGTTGTTGGAATTGATGTGTTTATTTAACCATTTGCGTGTGATGTTGTCGATGATTTTTCAGTGATAAAAGATGCCCCCCTGATGTGTGAGGTTAGGAGAATACGTATAGTCGAAATACATCATTGCTTTTTGTGTTGAGAGTGCCATTGTAATGAAGAGTGAAGAGAGTAACTGCAAGAGCGATCCGTTAGAGGGAGAGGGAAAACTATGGGACCCAAACCTTTCTCTAGGGAGAAAAAAGAAAATATGTGTACAAACGAGGTGGGCATGCCCCATGCTCGTGTCATGATACAAAAATGTGAGACTGTAATTGAAGATGTGTGTTGATGTAGATAACTGCAATGCCCTCGATGGCAGTTGAAAACGACAGATGACAGTTATGAATGGTGAACGAACTCTGAAGTGAGGCAAGTATGATTGTAAGAATTGTCGATGACTCATAGGAATTGATGGCCTAACGACCTCAGAGGTCTCCAGCTGGTATGAAAACAACTACAATAGTCACATAGTAAGACCCACTGTAACATGAGAGTTTGCTGAAGTCGAATGTTATGGGGATCAACAGAATCAGAGAGCAATGATGATTCTCTCTGTGTCATCTGAGACTCCTCATTGTAAAGGTAATGAAAGTCAAGATATTGTTTCCCTTCTGGAAACTGTGTTGATGTCGATAGGAAGGGAGATGTGACTACAAGAAGTAAAGGGCTTCATGAAATCCACTGAGATGATATCAGGTTTTGACGGGTAACATGAATGAATTCAAGATTTGGGGAGACTCAAGACTGTCGTTGGTTGGGGAATTTTTGAAGGATAATTAGAAGATACCATAAAAATGGATCTAGTGTCAGGGGAACGACTAGATACGGGGTTAAACTGTGCCAGAGGCTAACAAAGTGAACAAACTCAAAGATCATGGGTACATGGACATGGGATACTCGAGGCTTGTGAATAATGTCAGTATGAAAAGAGAGTGGGTGCCCCAACCAAGGGAAACATGTGTTTCTTTGCCAGGAAAATGAAGGCCATCAAGGGTGATGACGAAAAAGCTAAGTAAATGTTGGAAACAAAGGCTTTTTACAATTACCAAAGAAATAAAGAATAATTTGGGTTGAGTATACAAATACAGAAATAGGTGCCCCAATGAAAGATGGCTTGGCCTGTTAAGGCGTAAGTTTGTGAAATAAAACTAGTGGAGGGTGGGGGCCCCATAGGTGGGTTTCTTTATTAGGTAAATGAATGGAGGACAATCTACAGATGGGAAAACTTATGGTGGATGATATGGAGGGATAATGATACTGAGGAGGTGAAACCAATAGAACGGAGATGATATGACCTGGGAGTCCATTGGGAAGGTTAGAAATATGATGAGAAGAAGTATGGGGTTCATTATCGGAAGTGTATAAGACTATAGAGACTGACATCCCTTAGGGGGTGAAATCAGCATGAGTGTCAAGTTTCCAAGGGGAACTATGAATGGGACAACTCATGTGGGGGAGAGTGCTACCGGGTGACAGTACGAAAATGTAGCAGAGGTAAAGGTACTGCAGAGCCAGACGTAAGGAACCTAAAGGTAAATATCAAAGGGTATGACTAGTAGATGCAATTGATTTTTAGAGAGAATAATTACATCCCAGTGTTGAACAAATACCTTAAGGGGTTGTAATCTTGCGGAACCAGTACCTGCACATATGAAAACCAAATACCCAACGTGAATAAGATCTGATGATAAAGAACATATAACAACTATTTGATAAAATTGAACATGATCATGCGTACCTAAGCGTGATGTGAGAAAAGAGCTCCTCTGGGGCCAAGTATAGATGATGACCTGGGGAATGTGAATGTGTAGGTGGTGGGACCAGGACCCTGTGGCTGAGAATGGATCGAAAAACAAAGGCTCTGGGATCCTGCAACATAGTGTGTAAGTTGGGAAAAAAGGGGCTATATATGGTTGGTGGGCCCATAATGCCAACTCATTTGTACTTGTCACTGTAGTTGAGTTGACGAGATTGCTCTGAGGAAATTTGGAGATTGTAGCATGAGGCTACCAATCCAAGAGTGGCGAGAGACAAGTTAGTGGTCCTATCCTCCTGCATCTTATGAAATTCCTAGAATGTAGGTATGGGTTGTACGAAGGGTCGTACATGGGATTTTTTGGGTAGGGGCCCACTAGTGCACGTGGAAAGGAGGAATACCCGTGCACATGTGCATGGGTATAATTCCTTTTCGGGTGCATGGTATGCGGATTTGCTTGACACAGCCACGCATGTGGGAATGGGGGAGGGAAATACAAGTGCGCATGAGATGCACACTTGTTTGACTGACAAATACACACTCATGCGCGACTATTTATCAGAGAGTTGTGCATGAGTGCACAACTGTGAAAAGAACATGTGCGCACCTGTCTGTGTGAAAGTCGCACACTTGGGGCAAGGCTAAGGGGTTGAAATTTTTTGAATTTTTTGATGTTTTTTTATGGATGATGAGGCTGATCAAGTGTTTTTGTGTGGATGCAGGTGATCAACAAACTCAGACAGCATGATGCCAGTGCATTGGAGAGAGCGTGACTAGGACTGTCCATGAGAGGTAGTGAGAGAGAAGTCGGGTGTGCGGAGACACTTGGCATCCTACGAGTTGCTCAATTTCATCGAGTTCCCTCTAATATGGTCATAGGATTTACTGCTTCAGTATCTGATTGCGCTATGGAGCACTGATCTGCATTGCTTCATAGTGAGAGGGAAATAGTTGGCATATTCCACCATCGAGGATCTGTATTTCTTGACAGGGCTCCCATTCCATGGGATGGCCCTTCCTATCAATCCCCATCTATCGAGGGATGAGCGAGTAGGTGACTTGGCGATTCGCCACTGCACAGGGCCGAACCCGATGGCAGGTTCGGTCATCTGGATTAAGGCAATCGATGATCTTCTGACAGAGTGCATCGCTGCTATGGTGGTGAGGATATACGGATCCTTGGGGACTTAGTAGATCACTAGAGGTCAACTCAGGATAGTGGAGTAGGTCCTTGATGGGGACATTTTTGCTTGGGGTTTACTTCTACACACTGGGATGATGGGACAGGTGAACTGGTGTCGAGGATCCGACTCTGGTGACTTCCCTTTTGGGTCCATTCTGGTGGCCTAGTTTCTAGAGAGGGTGCCTCTATTTCACCCAAGGATTCTTCTCGAGATCCCGGGGCCACAAGAGTCATGACTGATGAGGTGGGCCCATGTGTTGGCCTGACATGGAGGTGCAGAGGGTGGCCACTATTTCACGGCCAGGGTGGCATGTTTGTGGTGATAAATGCCATAGCTGATACTGAGGTATCCATATGTGGGTTAGGACTTCCATCATGACCCAGACATGATGTTGCCTCCTGGGGAGGACCGGGATCAACGAGGTATGTTTTTGTTTTATTTTTTTTTATGTTTTTTGATTTCGATAGATAACATGTTTATATATGTATATGGATGTTGACTCTATATTTGGTGTTTTTTTTCATATGTGGAACCCCGAAGCTGAGAGGCGGAGATGGTCAGGGAGTCGGCTCACTGGGAATCAGTACGACCAGCGCCTGTAGAGCCGAGGGAGGGACAAAGGCAATGATGAGATGACATTGGTGCTGGGCCAGCGCATGAGCCACAGGAAGAGGCCAAAGGGATGCTGGAGGACCTGCACTGACACTTTGAGCAGGTGTTGGAGGGTGTACTGGCGGAGTGGAGGACCCTGATCCTTTGGGAAACAGTAGTGAGGATAGAGATGACTAGTCGACTTCCCCCTAGACATAGAGGGCCCCCAGTTGGTGGGGCGCCTCCAGTTGACAGAGGACCCGGGGGGAGCTCTGGGGGCACCGTGAGTGTCAGCTTTTGTATATATAGGCTTGGGAGCCCATTTTGTATAGGGTAGTTGATACCCATTTTATATATGGTAGTGGATACCCATTTTGTATAGGTTAGTGGATACCCATTTTTGTACCTATAGGGTGGGGGACTCACTGGCCTACGGGTGATGTATATGTATTTTTATAAACACTTATGACACTTGATTATATATATATGGATATACTTTTGGATCATTCATGTTTCCATGTGTTTATGTTTTTATGTGCATGATGTCTTTTCTATGTGTTGTGACAAATGTATGATGCTTATGTATAAAATGATATTTAATGTGATAAATGCCAATCTAATACTAGGTTATCCATGTGATTTTATACTTGATTAAGTTGTCTTCGAATATGTGTAAATGTGATTGAATGAAAGTTGCGAGATAATATTCTAACTTGCAGGTATTTGCGAAATATGCAAGGATCATGAACGTGATATACATGGTTGAGTTGCAGGACGGCAAGCTGTGAATCTAATAGAAAGCTAAGGTGACAAATGTGGTGGTGACTGGCCTCAGAGAGGAGACCAATGACGATGGCATATTCAACTTGGTTGTTGGTGGTTGAGCCCAAACATATGCCATTGGAGTGGAGAAGTACATGTGAGGGGGTATAGAGGGCCCAAGAAACCGAAGTGAGATTCTTGGTCCAGCAGTTGTCACCGTCAGCGTAACCGATGTGATAGGATGATGGATGATGCATATGTCAATAAAACGGATGATATATTAGACATGAGTAGTGGTGGTGTAAAAAGAAGACTAAAAAATCTACAAATGTGTACAAAGAAAAAACCTAATGTATCAGGCTACAATTAGGCATAAAACTTCTTTAAGTACAACCCGTTGATGGGTTATTTGATAGGGTAGCCTTATGGATAGGCCAGGATGTATGCACCTTTAGTGAGGCAGTGATGGATGATGTAGGGTCCATGCCATAATGAATCGAATTTCCCATGGACGAGAGTATCATGGGCGATATCATAGGATAGGATGAGATCACCTTCGTTGAATTGCATGCAATAACAATGAATTAATTCTCATAATTACATGAAATACCAATGAAAACTTAGCATTTATCAAGTATATTATTTAGCGAGTGTCACAATTAATTTCTGAGTGAGTTAGCTATGGATTAGGTTAGTGTATGCAACAAATTAGTATGAATTGCTATCATTGTAGCAGTGATTTGTAACAACAAGAAGTTAGATACTGAATTAGTCTAAGCTAGAGTTAGTAGAAGTTGGTATAAGCTTCAAATAATAGAGTTTAATGGTTATTTGATCAATTCCTTCAACAAGAGAAAGTAGAAATCAGTGGATTTTATGGAGTCAATGTTACACCTCAAAATTACTCACTTCGATAGTGTCACAAGTGTCATCATTACAAGTGTTGTAAGTGTCGCATCTTGTCCATAAGTGTTGCATCTTGACTACAGGTGTCACAAGTGTTTCAAACATCATACTTCCATATTGTCCATGTCGTGCCTCTAAAGACATCACAAAGACACTTAAGACACCTCAAAGTCTAGTTTAGAAGAAGAGAAATCAGTTGCCAGGGAGTACAAACCATTTTCCATGGAAAGAACCACTAAAAAATGAATTTTGGAGAGGAGCTCTCCCCTACCCACTGTTAGGGAGTGATAGCGCTCCCTTGGCCTCTTTGGGGGAGTGTTTGAGTGCTCTGTGCACCCTTATGGGGGAGCACTACCCTTTTCTGAGCAATTTTTGGTTTTGTTGAGGCAAATCAGGGAAGAATCCCTC
Source organism: Picea glauca (assembly GCA_000966675.3). NCBI lineage: Eukaryota > Viridiplantae > Streptophyta > Pinopsida > Pinales > Pinaceae > Picea > Picea glauca. The sequence continues at coordinate 645,493 of JZKD02S2047823.1, forward strand.
AAGTTTTGAAGGTGGTTGGATTCGAATAGATGGTCATGGCATGATCTTAGGGAATATCCTCAACTGAAAGAGAGGAATCCTCAACTTATCCCAAAGGTCTCTCAAGTGGTTAGACCTCTCCAAGGTTATATAAGGAGACTTTCTCATGGTGAAAGGGTACATGGTACATGATACATGAAAAATATTGGAGGTATGAAACCTATGATCTCATAGGCAGCATACAGTCAATAAGAATGGATATTAAGAATTACATCAAACTTATGATCTCATGAGTGAGATTTCATCAAAGCAATCAGTGGATATTGTTTGAGAAAAGGGGTTGGACAAGGAGAATTGGAAGAAGCTTACACACCTTCATCCAAAGGATTGTAAGTATTTCTACTTGTTCTCATTAATAATCAATGCTTGGCTTGTTTCTTTCAAACTTGTGCTTTCTCCACATGAGTTTGTCTGTAGTAGATGGATCTATGTTTGAGCTAATCTCATTAGAGTAGGAAGTCTTTTGTACCTTTGTTTGTTTTACAGGACCTATCGGGGAGCTCAGGATCGAAGCTCAACCTGGACTTTGTAAGAGAAAACGTCACTAATAAGGTACATATATTTCTCCTTCTCTTTCATTCATTATCTTGATTAGATCTAAAAGGAATTCAGTGTCCATGTTAAGCACTTTTCTTTCTTGTCATTAAGAGTCTAGAGACCAAGAGGGAATCCACTTGTCTGTAAGGGGATTTAACTACAATAGAAATTGATGACTCCACTAGGGAAGGAACCGGATTTGTTTCCTTTCCTAGGTCTTGTCTTGGCCCTTTTCCCACTCACTTGACCTTCTTCATATTGTCTTTTTTATTCTTATATTTGTTTGATTACCTCTTTATGTCATCATGATCACCCTAATTGACTGGATTTCCTTGAGTTTTTGAGTTTCTAGGCATTTTTTTGAGCTTTTGCAGCAGAGCGCTCCCCTGCCCTTGCTATCATAGTGTTGGCACTCCCTTGCAGTATTCCACAGAGTGTTGGAGTTCTTTGTGTCCCCTTTTGGAGGAGCACTACTTCATTTTCAGTGAAAAACCCTCTAGTTTTTCAATTTCTAGGTTCAATTTTTTTGCCTTTTGCATTTGCTCAGGGTCTCATACTCTCATTCCATCTTGGTATTGGCCTTCAAACACCTTTTTTTCTAAGGATTCATCCGCTTTTGTTTGTATTTTTTGACATTTTTCCTTACTTTGAAATAACTCTTTGTCCTTCACGATTTGAAGTCAATTTGTTGTTTTCTTCTCGTTTATCTGAGTGAGTGAAAACTTTGTAAGGAGTTTCCAAGGTCTTTGGTACTTTTCTTTCTGATCTTTGAGTCATCTTGTCCAAGATATTTCTCCTTCCTTTTGAGTTTTTGGCTTTCTGTTTCTTGTTTGATCACAACAAGGTTGTCTTTTGGTTTATGTGAAGTTTTCTTCCAGATTGCTTAAATCTCACAACTCCCAAAGTCTGATTAGCATAGGAAGCTTTACTTCTACTGGTTATCAGTCACATATAAACATTTTAGCATTGCATTGGAATCCTTATTGAGGACTATTGCATGAGGTCATTGCATCTTAGTGTTTGATAGTGAAAGGAAAATCCTTCTCCTTCCCTTAATTAGACATTCATTGAAAGAAAAGATTGCTTATCATTTCTTATGCATGTTTTGGGAACTGAGTCATGATATCATCAGTCTTCACTCTCATACACCTCTGAGTAAACAACAACCTAAAAATCAAACGCTAAACTAAAATTGATTAGACATTTTATATTTTCTGGTAGAAAACCTACATTAGATTAGGTGTAGGGCTTTCGAATAGGTGTGAAAGATAACTTTCCAAAGCTGCAAACAAACATAGGATCTTTTGTTAGGGAGTGGTGAAATCCAATTGCTGCATTTTGTCCTGGGGAGCCCTTCTCACACAAGGGTCAATCACGAGGTCGCACTGAGACTAGCAGAGTTACTCACCCTGCTTTGTTGGTCTTAGTATATGGGGGTTGCTTGAAGGTATACCCACAATGATGAGTGGAAGCCTTTCAACTTGATTTTGGGCTAGATACCCTTCCCTTGCGTGTGGATCAGACTGTCGACTGTTTCCCTAGGCATCACTTTTGTGGTTGGTAACCTTAGTGGCCTATCTCTTTCGGTTCTTTACACAAGGTGACTGTGGAGGGGCAAGTCTTCATGGTACCTAGAATTGATGTTGGCCAGACTCACTTGGGCTCCTTGGAGGGTATACCCATGATTATGTGTGGGAGTTTTCACAAGGGCGTAAGTCCGTTAAGTAGGTCATCAACGTAACTTTTCCACCCGCTCTATCTTGGCCCCTTATTTCTTTGTTCCTTCAACGTTGGATTCATCACCAACTAGTGTGCTCATCGTGAGAAGGTTTTGTTTGCTTGCTTGCTTACTATATTTTTAGCGTGTGTTGTTTGTTTTACTTAGTAGACCTTAGGTTGAGTCAGTGTTTATGGCATAAACTCCTGGGAGTACCAATGAAGGAACCCCTTATCCCGAGGACCCTTTCACCTTTCCTTCTTTTGGAAACTTTGGTCCTCCATACTTTGCCACACTGAGTCTTCCAGGACTCACCATTGGATTACCGGTTTGGTTATTCCCCACTCCAGTGATCTAGAATCTTCCCAATGCTTTAGCTTCACCTACTACTTCAAGTGTCATCACACCATCCACACATCAACCTCATGTCAACCTTTCTCCTTGTTTTCCCGTCAATTCTCCTTCCATTTCTCCTTCTTCACCTAGTGAAAGCTCTCAAGCGAGTAGCCAGATTGATAAGAAGAAGAAGAAGCAGAAAGAGAAGAAGAAGAAATAGAAAGGGAACAAGCCTCCAACTACATCAAATCTTGGATCTAAGAAACCAGATACTGTTAATAGTACTGGGAGTGTTGATGAGGTCAACAAGGTTAAAACGAAGAATCCAAAACCTAAATTCTCTTGCAGTCTTTGTAAGGGTGGCCACTTTCTGAGGGATTGCCCTGGTATTCCCAAGGTCTTGGAAATGTGGTCCTCTCATCATCATCCTCTGTTAGCCATGTTGGTGATGCCCCGTCAACTAGTGACGTCAAGGTTGGTAAGAAGAAGACAATTTTCAAGTTCCCTTGCATGTTGTGTAAGGGTGATCATTATTCTCACCTTTGTCCTCGTATGGGCGAGGCTTCTTCTCTTTTGGAAAAACTTCAACTTCCAAAAGGTTATCGTAAGATTTCCCCCAACCCATCATCAGTTGATGGACTGTTCAATCGAGCTCCATCCTCGGTCAATCCGGTTGATCAGGTGGTCGATCTAGTTTCATCCTCGATTGAACTACACACCCAAGTAGTTGATCCAGTTCTGTCATCGATGAGCCCCACTTTTCATCTGGAAAGTGAAAACCAAGTGACTAATCCAGTCCCGTCTACGGTGAGTGCCACCCTTCATCTGAAGAATTCCAAAGTAGTTGCTCTAATTAGATCATCGGTCAACCCCACTCCTCCTCTGATGAGTGTCAAAGTGGTCGATATGATTCCATCATCGATCGATCCTAATCTCCCTCTAGAGATTAAACCCAATACTACCCAAATTTTTCTCGTTGATACAGGATCTCCCATGCTGGGGTGAAATCCTCTGTTTCCTGCGAAAAACCCTCCAAGTAATGAGGCCATCCTTTTTTATTGGGGTGTTCTAACTGGACCTCGTGTTCCCTCTCACATGCCTTTCAAGATTACAGTAAAAGTTTGTGGTCGGGAAGTTCCTCATACGTTGATCGATGAAGGTTCGTCCCTTAATATTTTTTCCTCTATTGCTTAGAAAGCTTTGGGTTATCCTCAACTTGTGTCGGTTACCCAGACTCTGTATGCTTTTAACAGAAGAACCAGTCACCCTTTAGGGATCCTTCCCTGATTTCCTGTAAATTTGGGAGGGAAAACTATATTTATTGATGTTATGGTAGTCCAGGACCCCTTGGATTTTGATTTACTCCTTGGGTGAGATTATGTCTATGCCATGAAAGCTATGTTGGAAGATTGGTTGTTGTCATTGATGTCAACCCTAGTCATGGTTTTTGGACCGCAATATTGATAAAGGTATTTGGACATGAAGGAAAATGCACATGCATATACAACGCCCATGAATGGATAGTATACATCATGTTGTTTCCGGTGGTATGTGGCACATCACGTGGATTCTCATGGTTGAGGAGAAATGGATTTTTGAACATGACAAAGTGAATTGAAGAAGGAAGTACATGTAGGCCCTGAAAATAATTAAAGAAAAGAATTACAAAATAAGAAAGTGTCAGATCGGCCCTAATGTTAAAAGGAAGTGACATAAATGGTATAAATAAACATCATTATACATTCATTTGATGCAATTCAAATTTCAGAGGTAATAAGAAGATAAGAAGGTCGGATTTCAAGGGAGGATGAAGTCTTTTGGTAATGTGTTCTAAGGTATGTTATTTTCAAGTCATCTTACCATTTTTTCTATAAAAAAATTTCTCGAATGATTCAGATGGTGAAATCGCTTTGGTATTGATAAGACATATCAAGGTACCTCTGGTAAAAATTTCAACTCTTGATTCACTATAATTATGGAGATACACTCTATGGAAGATAGGGTTTGTGACCAGTCCTGAAGCTAGTCAATAAA
>JZKD02S2047823.1:671798-689324 GCA_000966675.3 Picea glauca
AATTGAAAATGTTCTAAGTCATTCATCTATGACCCATCTTTTATTATCATGAATAGTCCACTTAACATTCATTATTAGGAAATTATAAGTTTTTTTTTGGAAGAAATGCATTATTATTTATATAGAATTTTATTTCAAAAATTATATATCACATTTAATGCATATAAGTAAATAAAAGTCAACAAATAATTACGTGTCTTGTTGGCTTATATGGGATGATTTCAATTGATTTAAGAATATAAATTTACAAAATTTATGGAGAGGAAAATCAAATGCTTTACATTCATTTGTGACACATCTCCAATGAGCCTAAATAGTCCACATAACACTAATTATCAATTAACTCTATGTTTTTTTTTGAAGAAATGCAATTCTATGTACATGTTTTTTTTTTTCAAAAATTACATATCACATATATTAATCCATATTAATATATATAACGCCAAAATGACAAAACAGTGGAAGACCAGAATTGGTGGGCGGAGAAAGATGATGTGGAATTGGGAATGCCCATTAAAACTAAAACTATTTTTTGGTTGGTCACAGAATACAGAGTCCTTACCTGGGAAAATCTTCAAATAAGAGGCCATGTGGGACTAGACATATGCCAAATTTGCAAGAATTCTGGGGAGTCGGTTAATCACCTTTTTGTACATTGTTCTTTCACCTCTCAGGTATGGTATAATTTAAACATGATGTACCCTTACACTATCGAGTGGCATGGTTCCACAGTACTGGATTGTATGAACTGTTGGTATGCTCAGAACCATTCGGACCCAACATTGTCTGTATACATATGTTGGTACATTTGGTTAGAAATGAACTTAGTTATTTTTTAATCTCATCTCCCTTCATTTCAGAAGGTGATTCACTTAGCTTTGGTTTCACTGGAAGCCAACAAAAAACAAACTTATTCTCCAGTCCCGAGAGCTCCAAAAGAAGTGATGATTGGGAAAAAGATCATTGGATGGTTTGATGGGGATTCACAACAGAACGATGAACAAAGTGGAGCGGGTCAAGTGATAAAGATTAGGGATCACACTTTTTACAAGTGGACAATAAACCGTGGAGATGGAACAAACACCGAAACTGAACTTCTAGGGGTTTGGGCGTTACTAACTTTAGCCTCTCGACTATTTATATCTGAGATTAGCGTTCTTGGAGATTCAAGAATATTCATTGTCTAGTTAAACGGAAAAGGAACGCTATAGGTGGTCACCTTGAAGAGTTGGAAATAAAGAATAACAAATCTCACCAAACCGTTTAGGGACATATCTTTCGGCCATATATATAGGGAAGACAATCAAGAGGTGGATCGCCTATCAAAACAAACACTCCAGAGGAATCCAGGATAGATTTCATACTACTTATGTGAAGAGGGACATGAGGGCCCAACTTTGCACTTAAGTCTATATTAACTCTAGAGAGCTTGTGCCCCATATCTTTTGTCGGTGTAGTATTATTTACTCAGTTTCTTAATTCTTTTTTTGTAATCTGGGACCCCTATGACACAACTGGAAATGATTGTGGGAGGTTCACTTTTTTCTCTCCATGAATATTTGTTTTGATTAGCTACAAGCAACAAGGTACTTGTTTTTGAGTTTATATTTGGTAGCCAATACCTTCTTTTGGCGTAAAATACTATTATGTACACTTTTATATTATTATGAATATAAAGAGAATTTTTTTGTTGAAAAATATAGGCAAATAAAATTCAATAAATGACTTTGTATGCCAAATTAGAATACCAAAATTTACAAGTCTATGAAAATATTTGTCTCTCCAAAGAATACATGACTTTTGTCTCTTTAGAGACAATATATAAAACAATGTATAAAAAGAGAGGTTTGTGCGTTCCATTGAATCAGTTCCGTCATGGAATCCACCCCTTCATTTTCCAAAAAATTTGCTACTTTTTTTGCCTCTCTTTTCACATGTGAAGGGATGAGGGTGATGTTGGAATATAGGAGGGATCCATACTCTTCTAGTAGTCCTGAGAGTCTCCAACTAGGAGAGACGTTAAGGGGGTGTGACCCATGGGCGATTTTGGTTATGAGCTAGATGATGATCTGGGAATCCCCCTACATTATGATCGTGTGGAATTTTTGGTCCATTGCTGCCTTAATTCCTCTGAGAAGCCTCCATAGCTCAACAATGATATTTGTATTGAATATGAGATAGCCTGCTGCATAAAAGAGAATTTCCCCTTCTGTATTTCTGAGGACCACACCAAAACCTGTCGGACCTGGATTCCCTTTTGACACTCCATCAAATTTTAGTTTGATGAAACTCGGGGGTGGGGGGGACCAAGTGCTTGGGCTGCTGGTTGTTCTGGTGACCCCAGTGCTCTGTGTAGTTCCCGTAAGATTGAGCTTCCAGGTCTAAAGGATATGAATTTCTCTCATGTTGCAATTTAGGTCCTCTTGGGACCATTGCCCACTCTTAATTGTTTTTCAAATGAAGTTCATGATTCTTTCCCACGTTGAGTTGGGGGGGGAGGTAGTCGAGCGAAAGATCCTTTTGTTTCTTTCCTTCCATATTTTCCACATGGTGAAACTAGGTAGAAGTTTCCAAATGCGATCCAAGATTGGGTTCTGATAAGAAATTGAGTCCCGGTATTCCAATGTGCTTATGATACTGGCCCTATTTATGTTAAAGAAACACATTATTTGTGTCCCCAAATCCCAAATTGTCTCATTGTAGTGGCAATGTTTGAACAGATGATCCATTCTTTATTCATGTTGCTGACAGAGGGAGCAGATGGAAGGGCCTATGAAACCTCACTTTCAGAGATTGTCCCAGGCAAGAATGCAATTCTGAATTGTAAGCCATAGGAAGATGGACACCTTAGGCCATATTTATGGATTTGAGATCTTTCCCCAGATGCACTCCTTAGGTTTCTCCTGGTAATTCCCCTATAAGTAGTAGGCTTCTTTGATTGAGAAGTTTCATGTTGTGGAGTGACCCCATCTGAGTATGTCTGGACCTTCTCTGATGTAGATTTTCCATTGATTAGCACAAGATTTTCAGGGCCGTGGATCTAGCTCTATTTGAAGGTGAAGTTCATGTAGTTCAGTCTTCCAAATGCGCCATGATCGGTGCTCGTCATTCGCTTTCCATAGATCCTTTACCATCCAAAAGTCCCCGGACTGTAATTTTTGATGCAGGGGAATGAGTTCGTCTATAGTGGCTAAAGGTGGTTTTTGTTTCCAAGAGTCTTGCCAAAATAGGGCGTTTTCACCATTTTGGATCTCCCAGAAGGCATGCTTCTAAATGAGCAGTCAGTTGTTCCAAGATGTGTTCCATATATTGGATCCATGAATCTGATCATTGAATCTGATTCATTGATCTTCTCTGGTGGTGGGAGAATATTTCCTTTTCCGTATTTTTGCCTAGAGTTCTATGGGGTGCTTGAGCTAGCGCCACCACAGTTTTTCCCCCATGACTTGATTTAATTTTCCTGGATTCCTAAGCCATAGTCCTCCCAAGGCCTTAGGCTTGCATATCTTGTCCCAACCTACTCATTCCCACTTCTTGTTTGGGTGATGCCCATGCCACAAGAAGTTGCACTGAATGTTCCTGATGGATTGGATGACAGATTGGGGAGCTACTGAGGCTGTAAAGAGGTAGGTTGGCGAGGCTTGAAGAACATACTTTAGAAGCACCAGCCTAGCTGTAATATTAAGAGGTCTGAAGGTCCATTTTTTGAGTCTATTCGAGATGAAGAGTAGTAGGTTGTCCCAGGAGATATTACGAGCAGTTTCTCCTGTGAGCAGGACACCTAGATAATTGGATGGAAGGGAGCTCTTGGGGATAACCAGGAGATGAAAGATATTATTTTGGATAGCTACTGGGGTGTTGAAGAAGTAGAGATTTGATTTTTCAAGGTTCAAGGCCATACCTAAAGTGTTAGCAAAGTCTGTGAGGATGGAATTGATCATATTGACTTCCTCGGAAGTCGGAGTGTTCAGTATAAGAGCATCATCTACAAACTAGTTGTGAGAGGGGGTTGGTTGAATATTGTGCAAGGGTGTGCCTTTAAGGGAGCCTTTTAAAACCAAGGCCTTGAGGTAGCGTCCTAGACCGTTCGCCATTATGAAAAAGAGGAAGGGGGAGAGGGGGTCCCCTTGTCGGATTCCTATGGTGGGAGAGAATGGATGGGAGGGAACTCCATTAACTAGGATAGAGAAAAAGGATGAGGAAGTAAGTCTCATGATCCAGGCTACCCAGTGACTATCGAATCTAAAGGCTTCGAGGAGGGAGCGAACGCATTTCCAACTGATTCTATCAAAATATTTGGAGAGGTTGAGTTTGATGAGCATACCTGGAATCTTGGTCGTTTTCAGCAAGTGGATGACCTCATGAGCTAGGATGATGGTGTCCATGATTTGCCTTCTTTCCACGTAGCCTGCCTGCTCTTTGGAGATAATAAAAGGCAGAATCGGCTTGAGGCGCATGGCTATGACCTTAGTGATAATTTTTAGATAATATTACAGAGAGCTATTGGTCTGTATTGTTTGGGATGCTTGACCCTTTCGAACTTTGGGATGAGCATGAGGAAGGTGGCTTTGAAGGCTGAGAGAAATTTTCTCGAGGTTCTAGATTCCTCCACCACCTCCCAAACTTCTTCTCTGATCATTGGCCAACATTAATGGAAGAAGTCCATCGTGAAGCCATCTGGACTAGGAGCTTTACCTGTGGGAATTTCCTTGACAACTTGATCCACTTCCTCTTGAGAGATGGGCCTCATCAGGGCTTCATTATGTTCCTAAGTGATTAGGGAGGGTATGTTCCTCGTAATTTTTTCGATTGCTGGCATTTTTTCATCGTTGGTTTCTATTAGGAGGTCTTTGAAGTAGTTTTCCAGTTCTTCTTCTATTATGTTGTGGTCCTTGATGGCATTTCCCTGGGAATCCTCCAGTTGGGTTATTTTTTGATGTATCTTCGATGCACCATGGATCGGTGAAAGAATTCGGTGTTCTTTTCTCCTTCTTTGAGCCATTGTATCCTAGATTTCTGTCTCCAGAGTATTTCCTCCTACTCCTTTCTCGCTTCCAATTCTTCCTTGAACTCCTCCTCTTCCTTCATTAAGGTTGTCATTATGTCCCCCATTATGAAGATCTTTTGCAAGGTTTCCAGGCGTTGCTCGATTTATTGCATTCTTTGCAAGATATTCCCAAAGACATTCTTATTCTAGCACTTTAGTTGAGTCTTAAAGTTTTTGAGCCTTTGCTATATTTTGTACATGCATGTGCCATGTTTTATTTCTATGTTCTTCCACCAGGAATTTGAGAGCTAATGAAAGTCTGGGTGGGAGAGCCAAAATTTCTTAAATCTGAAGGGCTTGTGTTTTTGCGTCATCCCAGCATCAAGACAGAGTGAAACGGGCCAGTGGTCCGGGCCTGTTTTTGGTAGGATGTTGGCCTTAATGACAAGGTCTTCCAGCAACAGAGCTTCTAAAATGAGGAAGAGGTCTAGCCGGCAAGCTACATGCTAATGTCCAAATCTGTGGTTGGACCAGGTGAAAATGTCGTTCCTAGTTTCTATATCTACTAGATACATTTGATCTATGAGGGCTCGAAACTTACCACTGTCTTGATCAAGCCTCTTGGTGCCTCTTGTATTTTCCTCCAACGTGAGGATGATGTTGAAATCGCCTCCTAGCAACCAGTTGGGGGAGATCAGTAGTGATTTGACAGTGTTTATTCGCTTCAGGAAAATCTCTTTGTCCTAGGTACTCTGAGGTCCGTAAGCATTTGTGATCTCTCCTTCTTTGGTGGATCCTATGACTTTGAAGTGAGTTTTGATCATACCCACTATGGAAAAGGGTTTGCCTATGATAACCATTGTTGGATTCCATAAGATCGCCAAACCGCCTACTGCTCCATTGGAATTAGTATGAAGGGAGTCAAAACCTCTCCAACAATGCCTAAATATTTCCTCTTCTTCTTCACCAGTACATTTTGTCTCATGCAAGAGGAGAATGTCTGGATTCTCAACACGTATACAATCTTGAAGAGTCCTCTACTTGGATATTCCATTGAGCCCTCTGATATTCGAATTTATGATATTCATCATGATGATTTGGGAGGTGGGTGGAGGTATCTCTCCGTGAGCCTTTGGATCTGGCCTGAGTTGAGCATAAAGTTACCTACTTCCTTGATGAGTTGTTGGGATGATTTTTGTCCCCATCTTTTATTTTCCTGGGAGGTACGTTTTGGATCAGTAGCTGGGTCTAAGGATATCCCTAGTTGTGAGGTGGAGCCTGCGATGGAATCAATGAAAACTTTGTCAACCTTTCTGAGTTATTCCATTAGAATGGTGTGTATATCCTTTTAGTTGAAGGCCTCCTCTAGTTTTTCAATATCTATGTCTGCCATATCTTGCTCATCCAACTGCATGAGAGTGTCCCCACTTTCATCCGGCTTATCCCTTGGTGGTATTCTTTGCATTTTTTGGTTTGGTGCATGGCTTTTCCTTTTTCTTTCTCCTGGCTATCTTTTTTGTGTTGATCTCCTACCTCTTCTTCTCCAGGAAGTTGATTAATAATGTCATAAGAGTTTTTGGTAGGTATTTTCAGATTGTTGTCTTGATTTTTCTTCTTGGGCGGGTGTCATTTCCTTCCTATGACCATGGTGAAGCCATCCTTTTGCTTCCCCTCTCCAGATTTGGGGATCTAAGCATTCAAGGGGCAATCCAGAAAGAGGTGGCCATGCTCGTGACACTTCCTACAACGTAAGGGAATGTGCTCATAGTCCATTGTTTGGTTCCAGTCTTCGTCTTGATACTCTAGGGTTACTGATTCTGGTAAAGATTTTGAAATGTCCACGTAGACACAGATATGAGCGTAGGAGGTGTATTTACTTTGATTTGAGTCTTTCGAGGATTTGACATATCGTCCCACGGTGTTTGCTATACCCATTAGGATTTCCTCCAGCCAGAATTCCTGTGGCAGGGAGTATAACCTAACCCATACTAGATCCATTATAAAGTCTTATTTCTCTGGGTTGAAGTAGTCTTTCCAGAATTGAAGAAATAGCCCTGTTGAGTTGTAAAAGTATGGCCTATTGTCAAAAATTCTATCTGTGTCTTCCAGATTGTAAAGGATGATCATAAAATACCCCTTGGATTTGAGTTGAACTTCATAATCTCCCTTGGGGTTCCACCAGTCTTTGATCCACCTTAGGAGATCCCGTTCTGAAGGCCATAGACCCAAGAACTTTCCTATGAGGGCGTGCTCCCGCATGAACTGAGTGTGTTCCCCCACCCTACTTGAGCTTATGAGATATCTTGGGGGCTTATTAGATTGGGGAATGCACTTTCCTGGTTCCCATCGTCGATATTCCTTTGGATGAGACATGATTGGCTCCACATCCATTGCTTTGCTAATTCCCTGCTCTTTGGCCAGGAGCTGCTCTCTCAGGTTCGATGATGGCTCAAAATAAGGCCTCTTAGCACGCAGTCCAACTCTATCGTTTGTTGCCACATTCATGTACGAGGGGGTCCCCTCCCCCCTTCCAGGATCATCTTGTACTGTCATCTGTGACATCTCTGTTCATTCTGGTGCGTCTCGTGTAACCATTATGTCTGCAAGAGGATCAGATCAGAAAAAATGTTGCTAGGGTTTCAAAGGTTCCACTCATCGAGAAATGTTGACATGATCTCCATAGTTACCCCTAGTGTGAGGGGGTAATAGTTTCTATGGTTGAAGGTATTAATAGGTTTTATCTCTTGAATGAAACTCAAGATGAGAATTTGTGTTATGTTCTTTGGCATCAAATGTCGTTATTTTTAGATAAGAAGAAAGAAATAAGAGAGATCTACTTATAATGAAGTTGGAAAAATTATTTGTCAAAATGTATATATTGAGCTTATAGAACAAATAGAAGCATTTCTACCATGATAAAGGTATGTTTATAAATGGTGACTTGAAGGTAGTGAATGGTAATAGTGGATTACAAAAATTTAGATCTAATACTATTGCAACTAGTGCTAGAGTTAATAAGAATATGGACTAGAATTTAGATAAGGCTCCACATCTAACACACTCAATAGATCAATGAAACCTCTCAAATTATTTCCTTAAAATATGGGTTTGGGATTTGCTCCTCAAAAAGGTTAAAAAAACATGGTTTTGTTGGTGTTGTGCCTCCTTCATCACCTTGGTGAGCAAAATGGAGGTGCTTGCAAGCTCAGTTGGATCTACTGAGCAAGACAACTACAAGGAAAAGAGTTAGGGAAAGAAAATAAAAGCTACAATTAAGAATTAAACTAAGAAATGCAATAAAAACTAAATTCATGATCATAGGGACATAGAAACAAAAAGAACCATAAGACCCATGTCACCAATGTTTGAGGCTAATCTATTAGTGAAAACAAAGCACCAAGAAGAAAGGGGACTATGAGTCCCTTCTTCCTCCAAGGGAAGGCTCTTGGACCCTCACTAGCTAGCTCTTCTTACAACAAAAGAAAGATGAAAATGGTGATGAAAGAACTCTTTACAAATCCACTCAATGGTGAGGTGGATTGTCCAATGTGATGGTGCCAATATGCTCTTGTCAAGGATGGAGTCCTCAAAACAATATAGGTAGCATAACATTACTTTGAATTCCTTGAGAAAATGAGGTGCATCCATGTATTTTTATAGAATTCATTTGGGTTATTGTTTAACTACTTTGTAGTGTGAAAAGAGGCGAATTAGGGCATTATTAGGTCTTTGACCAGCCCACCAGTCGGATCCAGCCCATATTTAAGGGTCAAATTGGCTTGGGAGCTGAACCATAAGTGGTTGGGAGGCTGACCACTTCCATAAATGCATCGTTTAGTAGGTGCGTGGATTTTTGCACTAACAGTCGTGCATCGTGCGCCTATGCGCGATTTCTACATTTTTGTTCCGCGCATGCGCGTGCGCGCCCAATGTCTACAAAGCGCTCTTCAATTTTTCACTACTTTGTATAGTTTTTGACCTTTTTTGAATGCTGTGGTATTAATTCAGGTCCATGGATGACTTCATCATTGTTTGACGATGCTGAGTTCTTGTAACCATGTGCGAACGAAATTTCAGTGATAACAGATGCCCCTTGATGGATGAGGTTAGGAGCATATGTATAGCCGAAATCCATCAATGTTTCTTCTACTGAGAATGTTGTTGTAAGATAGAGCAATAGTGGGATCATTCAGAGCAATCCATTGGAGAAAAAAGGAACCAGTAGGACTCGACCTTCCATGAAGTGTATAAAATAGAAAACTATGTACAAACGAGGCGAGCGTGCCCCATACTCGTGTTATGTAACTCTGAAAAAAGATGACTGAAGTGTTGGTGTAGACAATTGCAACACCCTCAGGGGCAGTTATGATAAAGGTAGAAGAAAATTCTGCAAATGAACATACTCTAAATAGTAGGCAGTGCTCGCAGTAATATGTAGCAGTGATGATGTGGGCATTGATAGCCCCGCCAAGTTCAGAGGTCTTCGGCAACTGATAGAACTAACTGCAATAGTTGCAAAGTAAGACCCACCGTAACATGAGAAAGTGTTGGCGTCGAATGTTATGGGGGTCAACAATAACAGGGAGCAATGGTGTTTCACCCTGTGTCGTCCGAGATCTCTCATTGAGTGGATAATGAGAATCAAGATACTGTCGCCCTTCTGGAAAACTGTACTGATGTCGACAAAAAGGGGGACATGACTCCCAGAAGAAAATGGATTCATGAAATCTACTAGGTGAGGTGAGGAAGTGGCAGAGGTACACGGATGAAGTCAAGATGTGGGAAGACTCAAGACTGCCCTTGGTTGGAGGATGTATGAGATAAAAAGTGGCCGCAACCGTTCAACGAGGTCGAGTGTCAGGGGGACGACAAGACTGGGGATAGGTTGTGCCAGACGCAAGACAAGGTGAACAAATTCAGACGGTAGAGGTAAGTGACTTGTGGGGTACTCTGAAGATATGGACGATGCCGGCAAGGGTAGATGATAAGTAGTGCTCCAACCAAGGGTGACATGGGTTGCGGTTGGCCAAAAAGGAGGGAAGCAAGTCGCCAAAGGTGATGACAAAAAAGGTGATGTAATGACTAGAAATAAAGGTGTTTGTACAATAAATAATGAATAATTGGGGAGAAATGTACAAATACATAAATGGGTGCCCCAGTGTGATATAGGTAGCCCATGTAGGGCAGAATTTGTTCGGAAAACTGATGAAGGGTGGGGGCCCCATTGGTGAGTTTCTATATGAGGTAGGTGGGATGGAGGGATATTTGTTGATGGGAAAACTTATTATGGATGAAATGTAGGGTTCATGATACTATGGAGGTGCAGTCAAAAAATAGAACCGTGAAGAGATAATTTGGGAGTCCATGCGAGAAAGATAGCAAAATGAGGAGAAGGAGTATGTGGTTGATTCGCGACATGATGAAAGACTATAGAGACTCCCATCCCTAAAGGGTTTTGAAGAACAGCATGAGTGTCAGAAGTGCCACAAGGTGCTATGAATGGGACAACTCATGTGGGGAAGAATGCTACCGGGTGACAGTACCAAAGATGCAAATGGAGGTGTGGGTATTGCAGAGCCGGGAATGAGGATCCTAAAGGAAAATATCAGAGGGTGTGACTAGAAATGTAAGTGCGAGACAGAGGGAAAGACTACATGCCAGTGCTGAGTATATACCTGAAGGGGTTGTGTTGATGTATGATGATCAAGTACCTACACACATGGAAACCAAATACCCAAAGTGAATAATATCTGAATAGAATCGAAGATATGAGCATGTATTTGATAAACGTGAATATGCACATGTGTACCTAACCAGTGGTATGAAAAAAGGCACCTCGGGGGCTCAGGATGAAAAGAAGCCCAGGGACTGCGATGATGTAGATGACAGGATGTTGATCCCGTGGCTGAAGACGGATTGAAAAATGGACACCGTGGTCTCCCGAAATGGTGAGTGGAAGTTTGGCAAAAAGGCCTATATATAGTTGTAGGGCCCACATTGCCACCTCATTTGTACCTACTGCAATAGTGAGCAGTTTTCAGAGGAGATTTGGAGATTCGGAGAGGACGAGGCATTCGATTGGTGATTAGCGAGCGTCAGGTTAGTGGTCTTATCATCTTGCATAGAAATAGGATTTCATTTTTTGGGAAGGGGTTGTACGGGGGGCCGTACAGAGATATTTAAGGGATATGGGCCCCACATGCACTAGCGATCCGGTAATAGGCACGCACTTGTGCATGCCTGTCCACCGGATATACGCGCATGGGGGCACGGTAGAGGGGATTTAAAGCACGCTCTAAGGGCGCGCCTATGGGTTGAACAGGTGCACACAAGCGCGTCTGTAGGTTGAATAAGTGTGCATCTGTGCGCGCCTGTATGGTGAACAGGTGCGCTTGGGAGCGCACCTGTGAAGCAAACAGGTGCGCACTGATGCACACTTGTGTAGTGAACAAGCGCACACACATGCACACCTGTGTAGTGAACAGGCGCGCATGTGTGCGTGCCTGTGGGTAACAAAACCGTGCCTTGGAGGTAAGGTTGAGGTGTATAAAATGAGTCTTTTTGATGCTATTGATGGTTTCTTGAGCTAATATAAGACTCTTTGTTGTGGCTACAGGTGGACAGCTTGTACGATGCCAGTGGGTAGGCGAGAGCGAGATTGGTCTCAGCTATGAGACGTTGTGGCCATTGAGGGGCCTAGTGTGCATGCAACTTTGGCAGCCTGTGGGATGTTAAAGTTCTTTGAGTGCGTGTTGATATGGGCACAGGAGTATCTTCTACAGTTCCTGATCCAGATGTGGAGTCCAGAGCTACACTGCTTCCTCGTGTGAGGAGAGCAGATCCCCTTCACTACGGTGGATGATGTATATTTCTTGACTGGGCTCCCCTTTCGGGGAACGCCCCTACCGGCAGAGCCGATGCTGCCTAGGGATACGCAGCTCGTGACTATTGGCCGAAGATATAGTTTGGGTCAGAACTTTATGTCCAGAACAGTTGTGAGCATTGCGTCTATAGATTCCCTGGCGCATCGCTATATATCAGCGATGATTGTTCGAGTATATAGGTCACTGGCAACCCAGCGGATCAGTGGTGGCCAACTTCTGGTGCTGGAGAGAGTGTTGGTCGGTGAGTGTTTCGCTTGGGGGATTACGCTACATGTGAGGATGGTGGGGAAGTTGGACCACTATCGGTCCACAGATACGGGGGAGTTTGCCTTCAGGTCCATCTTAGTGGCCTGGTTTCTACAGAGGGTGCCGATGTTGCGCTTGAGGATTCTATTGGGTGCGCCTGGGGCGCGAGAGCCATGGTTGAGGCGGTGGTCGACTGTGTTGCTTCTCCACGGTGGTGGCAAAGGTGGCCACTTATTTTTGGCAGAGGCGGCGTAGGTATGGCGGCAGATGCCGCAGGTAATTTTATGTTACCCCTATGCCGGGGTGGACTTCCGGGATGATCCGGACATGGTGCTACCTCCAGGGGAGGTTTTTTATCATCGAGGTATGTTTGATGTTTATGTTGTTTGTTTTTGTTTTTTGAGATAGCAGTCCATATGTATATGATATAAATACTGATACTATCTGTTGTTTGTGTGCATATGCAGATGTGGCACCTCGTGGGCGCGAGGTGGAGTGGCAAAGAGCACCGGCTCATCGGGAGCCAGAGAGACTGTTGCGAGGAGAGAGATGTCGGCATGAGGACGTTGCGGTACGACCAACGGAGCCGGAGAGGGCAGCGAGGAGGCGCTGGTTTGATGACCCTGGTGCTGGGCCATCACACGCTCCTCCGACGGAGGCCGTAGTGGACTTTGAGGACATACGCCATCGTCTGGAGACGGTGTTACAGGACGTGCCTGAGGGCATGTGGTCTCGCATTCAGGACGAGAGTTTCCTGGAGCAGTGTGTGGGGGTTCCACCGTCATGGCGAGCCATAGTACGATGAGTAGCAATGGCTGCTGCTATGACGGGTGGACGACTGTCGCCGGGGCAGGAGGGGCCTGTAGGGGGTGGACCACCACCGGCTGAGGCAGGTGGTGGTGGGCCTCCACCGCCTGAGGGAGGGGTAGGTGTTGGCTCTCTAGAGGCACCATGAGTGGTGTTCTGAGGCATTTGATGTATATATATTTTTTTGTATATAGGCTGGTGAGCCCATTTTGTACCGAGGTGCTTCATTGGCCTGCGGATACCTATATTTTTTGTATGTAAACATTCAGATGGTACTTGTGGACCTTTATATATACATGAGTATACATTTTTGAGATCTATGTGGTGTTTACATGTTTTTTTTGTTGATGATGTTTGTTCTATACATATGTTGTGATAGGTTTTTTGATATGTTTATGTATGTGTAGAGGTAGCTTGATGTGATATATGCCAGTCTAACACAATATTAGCTAGGTTATCCGTTATTTGATTCAATTGTCTTGGAATATGTGAAAATGTAATGGAATCAAAATGTCGAGATAAAAGCCTAACCTGCAGGTATTTGCGAAAGAGGCAAGGATCACGTACGCGGTACACATTATTGAGCTGGAGTACGACTAGTTGAGAGTCAAGAAAGATACTAAGGTGACGAATATGATGATGCTGAGCATAGGCCAGGAGGCCAATGACGGTAGTGTATTCAGCTTGGTTGTTGGTTGCTGACCCCAAACATATGCTGCTCGAATGGAATATTTCATGTGAGGGGGTGTAGAGAGAACAGGCAGCCGAAGTGAGATTTTGCGTCCAACGACTGACACCGTCGGCATAACCGATGTGGTAGGCTAGTGGAGGAAGCATATGTCAATAGCACAAAGGATAGTTTAGACGTGAGGGAAGGAGAAAAAAAGATTAAAAATGCTAGAAAAGAAATAACCTAAAGTAGAATGACTACGTTTAAGCGTAAAATTTCTTTAAGTACAACCCGTTGATGGGTTCTTTGAGAGAGAGGCCTTTGGGAGAGGCCAGAATATATGCACCTTTGGTGAGGCAATGTTGAATGATGTATGGGCCATGCCAGAGTGACTCGAATTTTCCATGGCCAAAGGTATCATGAGCGATATCGTAAGCCAAGACGAGGTTTCCTTCGCGGAATGAGCGAAGGTTGACATGGCGATCAAAGGTAGCCTTGGTTATTTTTTTAGTTGCCTCGTTGTTCTGTAAGGAAGATCGACGATCTTCATCCAGAGACTCCAAGTTCATCAAGCGCTGCTCCATTGGAGCAGTGTCAGGTAATAGCTCAATTGCGGTGCGTAAGGTGGGAATTTCGCACTCGATGGGGAGAGTGGCCTCAACCCCATGGACTAAATGAAATGGTGTGAAACCAGTAGCGGTTTTCACAGCCGTTTGGTAAGCCCATACTGTAGAAAATAACATATGATGCCAATTGGTTTTATGTTTATTAACCGTGCGCTATAACATGGTCTTGAGGACTTTGTTAACTGCCTCGACCTGTCTGTTAGACTGAGGGTAATATGGTGAGGCAAACTCATGAGAGAATCCTAACCAAGATGAGAGTTCCACGAATATCTCATTCTCGAAGTGTTTCCCATGATCGGAAATGAGTTGGAGAGGTACGCCAAAGCGGGAGATGATGTGGTTAAAGAAAAAACGCACTGTAGTGTCAGCAGTGTTGTTGAAGGTGGGCATAGCTTCAGCCCATTTGGTGAAGTAATCAATGACGACAACGATGTATGTGTGACCATTTCTGGAGGGGGGATTACAAGTCATGAAGTCGATGCCCCATTTACAAAAAGGGCTGGCAGAAATGATAGGGTGAAGAAGAGTGGGGGGAGCACGGGCTTTGTTGGCGTAGAGATGACATTGCTCACATCGTTTCACAGCATGAATGAAATCATGAAACAAGGTAGGCCAAAAGTAACCAGCCCAGATAATCTTTTGAGCAGTGGATATGCTCGAAAGATGGCCCCCACATGCACCGTTGTGGCAGTCGTTTAAGACTCTATCGGCCTCATCAATAGTCAGGCATCGACGAAGAATGGTGTCGACACCCCGCCGATATAAGATGTCTCCTAGGAGGAGGTAGCGGGGGGCCTGATGGAAAATACGTCGACGATCATCTCATGAAAGGTGGTTACCAAAATTTTGAGTTTGGAGGTAGACAAGGAGGTCACCATACCAAGGATCATCCGAAGTGATGTAAAAGAGATGTTCATTGGGAAATTCGGTGTTGACGGGGGCACTGGTGGTTTCAGAGGGAAGGGTCATGACAAGTTCAATGAGAACAAGGGCCTTCTTACTCTTAGGTGTTGAGAACTCAAGGTCATATTCCTGAAGGATAACGATCCATCGAGAAAATTTGTCGTTAACTTGTCGACAACTGAGCAAGTACTGCATAGGGTTGGAATCTGTGACGACTTTTGTTGTGCGAAGCAGAATGTAGTGACGCAATTTCTGGACTGCAAGGACGACTGCAAGAGCAAGTTTCTCATCATGTTTATACTTCAAGGGTGGCCCTGAGAGATTTTTATTAACGTAATAAATGACATGTTCATGATTGTCATCACCGAGCTGGATGAGGACGTCGGCTACTGATACAGTTGATGCTGATACGCAGAGGATATAGTCGCGATTGTAGTCAGGTGCACTAATTAACGGTGTGTTTGAAAGAGCTGTTTTAAGATCGTCAAATGACTGTTGGGCATGGTCATCCCAGTGAAATGGGATGTCGTGACATAGTAAGCGAAGGAAACCGTGTGCGCGTATGGCATAATCTGGGACAAAGCGTCTAAGAAAGTTAGCTTTTCCCTATAGACTCTGAAGTTGTCGTAAATTCCGGGGAGGTGGAATTTCAATGATAGCTTGGACTTTGAGGGGGTCCACGGTAATACCGCTTTGGGAAACAATAAAGCCGAGGAGGCGCCCCGCAGTGAGAAAAAAAAATCACTTGAGAGAATTCAAGCAGATGTTGTATTGACGACACCATTGAAAGATGATTCGTAAATCATCAAGATGTTGTGTGCGTTTCTTGGAGCGAGCTTTGAGGTCGTCCAAGTATGCGAGGATGATATTAGCTAGATCGTGAAAGATGTATGTCATAGCCCACTGGAAAGTTGTGCCAGTATTTTTTAAGCCGAAAGGCATGACACGATATGAAAAAGTACCCCACGGGGTAGTGAATGGGGTTTTATACTGATTGGCTGGGTGGATTTGAATTTGATTATAGCCAGATAATCCGTCCATAAAGGAGAGAGCCTCGTGGCCAGCGCAGTCGTCGATAATTTGATCGATGAAAGGCGTTGGAAGGTTGTCTTTGGGACATGCATGATTTAGATCACGAAATTCTGTGCAAACGCGGATAGTGCCCTGTTTTTTGTTAATGGGTACAGGGTTGGAAACCCATGAGGTATAGGTGATGGGGTAAATGAACCTGGCAGCGCGTAACTTGTCAATTTCAGCTTTGATAGCCGCATCTTTGGATGGGTGTAGCGGTCATTGTTTTTGGTGAACCGGTGTAATGTCAGGCCTGGTGTCGATGCAATGTTTGACAATAGAGGGATCCAGGCCAGGTATTTCCGTGTATGACCAAGAAAAAATATCCCTATATTCCTGGAAGAGGGATTTATATGCGCTAATTTCCTAAGGAGTGCAAGCAGCTCCAACGGTGATTTCTTCGACGATGCCATTTTTTATGGAAATGTCGATCTTGATGGTGGGGGAAATGTTGGCCATGTTGCCTTATTCAAAAGTGTCAGGGGCAGGAATGGGATTTTTGAACTGGTCGATAGGCCCTGATGGGATAAAATTCTTGGTCTCGACTGCATAAATGGGGTGTGGGTTAGGAGGCGTGGGGGCCTCTTGTGGTAAGAAGAGTGCACGGTGGTGTAGCGCGTCCTAGGGAGAGTCTGAGTGGTTTAACTCTTCAAGTATTTCTTCATCGCATTGGAAGCGCTGGGAATACAAGGGGTCATCAGGAGTGATCTTGATGACAGTGGTTGTGTGATTGCCCCCCGGTGAAGAAGCTGGGGGAATAATGTTAGGAGATAGTGAGGGCTCACTCGACATAAACCATATATTGAAGTACTGAGGGGTAGCCATAGTAGTTGGGTGTACAATGCCCGTAGGGGAGTGAGTGGGAGAGTTGGGAGGGTTGGGGGGTGAATCCTCAGATAAGTCATCTAAGAACCATGGAGGCATTGGGAGGGCCTCAGGTTCAGGAGAAATGATATGAAGAGCCTCTAGTGGCGAGGTAATGTTAATTATTGTCTCTACGAGCCATTGAAGCAGGGTCAATTGGCGTTGCCTGTATTCAAGGATCATAGGACACTAGTATGTAAAATGATCTAATGAATCACAGATAGAGCATGGGCGTCTCATACGTTCATTGACCGAAGTGGTGACATACCAGATGTCAGTGATGTTTGTTGAGGAGGACGTAGCAGGACTAGGGTTATTCTGGAAGTTCTGGCATACTGTGGCTAATGTCTGCCGAAAACATGGAAGAGCTGGGCAATGATGGGTATAATGGCCATACTCTGAACATATAGCACAAGCGTATTTGGTCCTCAACCCTTTACTACTGGAAGGGTGGGTGGTAGTGGCAGG
>JZKD02S2047823.1:692276-705139 GCA_000966675.3 Picea glauca
GCAGGCACGACCAGATACTCCCCCTACGATAGGAGGGAGGTTTAGCAAGCGTCGTGAACGATGGGGGTTCTGTGGTTCCCCTATGATGTTAGACTAGCTGTGTGAATGTGTGCAAAGAGTGGTGAGAGTAATATAGAAACAAGATCCTTTTGCATTGAATGTTTACACAATATATATATCCAAATCAAACTTTAATCAGATGTGCATCATACATAAAATGTTTTGAAAAAGAAGCATATATGTGGGTAAGTGGTTTTTGTCCACATGGGAAAATCAAAAAAGAAAGCAAATGCTCGTTTCCTAGAAGATGTAACGTCCTTCCTCTCAAATAGCATTGGACCTTCCAATAGTACTCAACAGTGGGGTCTGAAGTCACTGGAAGAGAAACTAGTGAAGGATGAAATAATTGGTTATAATGAGGGGTAAAGGGGGCATATCCCGAAAGAGCTGGCGATATTTCCCAATATCCACAAAAAATCCAATCAAGGTGTAATTGTATCCCACAATTGCCACCTGGGTAGATGTCCTAAAATTGGTCACTAGGTACCTTGGTCAAAGTGCGACATTTAGATTTTCGGCCTAAGAAATGGGTCATGGGCTGGATCCCATCCAAGAGGTGGGTGCCTCAAGGGGGGATGCACAGAACAACTGAACCTCGGCCTTCAACCCTTCACAGGTATCTCCCTGCCTTATGGCAATTGGAACACTTGACTTGGAGGATTTTCAGTTCCCTATTTGACAACTTCTACTGTTTTGAAAAATGAGAGAACCAGATAGTGGGGAGTCGTTTGGATGCCTATCCCCGAAATCCTACTTAGACTAAAAAATTTCTTTTGGCACCTCCTGTGGAGGAAAACTTAGTGAGTTTTTAGAAAGATTTTAGATGTAGTTGTTTTGGGAGATTGGGGGTGCTAACCAACCTCGTTGAATTTAGAAAGGGAGTGGATAGTCTCGTCAAGAAAAGGGTGGGGTATTTTCGGAATCCTTTTGAAGGAAACTTACTTTGACCTCCACGTTTTCAAGAAGAAGCTATGTGAGTGATAAGTGACTTTTGTGTGTGAGTGAAAGTGTGCCAATTTTTTAGTGAATTAGATGTCACCTTGCTGCATGTAGACTTCGCTTGGTCCTTACAAGTGTTTATTTACCTAATTAACTAAGTGCCTTTGGTACCACCTTGCGTAATTCAAAAGTCCCTAGGAAGCTAGCATGTGGACATGTGGGTCCGTTACTATCCCTTTATCTCCCTATTATGGTGTAATCTAAGAAAGTCTTTGAAACTATCCTAGATTGAACATGTGGGCATGTATGGGCCCATTACAAAACCTTTAAACTCTCCTAGTTTTTTGATCTAAGAAAGTAAACTTCAAGCACTATCCTATATTTGTAGCATGTGGGAATGTATGGGCCCGTTACAATATTAAGATGTGTTTGAAAAAACAAACTAAGAGGAGTCCCAAGAAGGGTTGTTGTCCTCTCCTAAAGGTTTTAATGTTTTTAAGGGAGATGAAATCGTTTCACAATCTTTTTCTGATTCTCAAGATCGCTTGGAGGTGTGAGAGAATAGCATACTAAGTGATCGTTACTCAATTTCTAGCCCCAATTCAAGTTAAATGTGATTAAAAATGATTTCCAACTTAGATTATGAGTCAAAACAAGCCATCCATGTGGCAAAAAGCAAAGAAGGGAAATTGATTTTAACCTCCTAAGTGCCTATGTGTTTTTTGACTAACCCCTTTATATGATGAGGGGACTAAGTGTGGTGCAGCTTTAAAACATGCTTGACATCATTTTTAAGAAGGCAAATGGCCTTCCCCACATCTCAACAACTTTACAATGTGAATTTTTGAACAAATGCGCGGGTCTCAATGGAGACAGAGGCGCACAGAGCACATGGGCGTGAGCAGAGACAAGTTAAAAAGTGCACGTGCACAGAATAGAACTGTGAGTCAAGCGCATGGGCGCACGATGCATGTCTGTGGGGTAAAATACCCACGCAAAAGTGATACATGACCGAGAGAGAAAAATCCGAGTGGATTTCTCTCAATTCTCCTTGGAATTGGATGATTGGCAGGTCGACTTAGGTTGGTTAGTGCACCTGCAAGTTAAACAAACTAAAAGAAGAGCAAGGAAAACCCAAATGGGGTAGGAAATTGATACCTTTCCCTAGTGGAGTCACCAATCTGTTGTGCCTCCTTCGTCACCTTGGTGAGCAAAATGGAGGTGCTTGCAAGCTCAGTTGGGTCTGCTGAGCAGGACAACTAGAAGGAAAAGAGTTAAGGAAAGAAAATAAAAGCTACAATTAAGAATTAAACTAAGAAATGCAATAAAAACTAAATTCATGAGCATAGAAACATAGAAACAAAAAGAACCATAAGACCCATGTCACCAATGTTTGAAGCTGATCTATTAGTGAAAACAAAGCACCAAGAAGAAAGGGGACTATGAGCCCCTTCTTCCTCCAAGGGAAGGCTCTTGGACCCTCACTAGCTAGCTCTTCTTACAAAAAAAGAAAGATGAAAATGGTGATGAAATAACTCTTTACAAATCCACTCAATGGTGAGGTGGATTGTCCAATGTGATGCTGCCAATATGCTCTTGTCAAGGATGGAGTCCTCAAAACAATATAGGCAGCATAACATTACTTTGAATTCCTTGAGAAAATGAGGTGCATCCATGTCTTTTATAGCATTCATTTGGGTTATTGTTTAACTGCTTTGTAGTGTGAAAAGAGGCCAATTAGGGCATTATTAGGTCTTTGACCAGCCCACCAGTCGGATCCAGCCCAGATTTGAGGGTCAAATCGGCTTGGGAGTTGAACCATAAGTGGTTGGGAGGCCGACCACTTCCATAAATGCGTCGTTTAGCAGGTGCGCAGATTTTTGCACTAACAATCATGCATCGTGCGCCTGTTTGCGATTTCTACGTTTCTATTCTGCGCATGCGTGCGTGCGTGCCCAATTTCTGCAAAGCGCTCTTCAATTTTTCACTACTTTGTATAGTTTTTGACCTTTTTTGAATGCTGTGGTATTAATTCAGGTCCATGGATGACTTCATCACTGTTTGATGATGTTGAGTTCTTGTAACCATGTGCAGACAAAATTTCAGTGATAACAGTTGGGTCTTCCTTCAGTGTACCAATCACATTTCAATGCAATAATGAGAAATCAATTTCTAGATTTCGCAATCACAAAGAAATCAAATATTTACAAGGTGTAATGATTGTGTCTCATCAACAAGAAATATAACACCACCATTGATCCAAAAGAAATAGAGTATTTATGGACAAATCAAATGGGCCATAATAAATATTTTACAAGTTATCACATGTGTACTATCCCTATAAATTGAATTCAGATAAGCATCCTAACACGTACTTGAGCATTGTGCATGACAATATGCAAAAGGAAAGGACCTCTATACCAAGTTTGGGTGAGAAGGAATAGGATATTAGTAGTGCCATGAATCTCCCAATTTATTTAATTGGTATTCTTACACATGGACACAAGATTGGAGGCTTTGACCACTTTGGAATTTTTGTTTTGGAGACGGGTTCAAACTTCAATACGAATTCATTAGTTAAATTCCTCAAGGATATAAAAGGTCCAATGATAGATTTATATGGTATTTTTCAGGGGAACATCAAACCACCCATTACATAATACTCTATTACAAACCAAATCTTAAGAAAAATGTTTATTCTACAAGCAAGATGATATGCATAACTTGAGGTAAGTGTCGATAATACAAATGATTATAGTTCAAATAGAAAATTTCCACTAATAGTTTTGTTACAAATAGATAATTTTGTGAGTGATAATAGAAATTGTTATTTGTTTACATTTTCATCCCTTTTAAGAGCAAGGAGAGTGTTTAACATTGTTGAAGTTGGCTTCMTTTTKCTAAGACACACAYATGAAGATATACRTGGAAYTTATGGGAGGTTATCAACTCAAATAAAGYAKAAARACATATYTTCACTATTAGAGATGATGKACACKTATACAACATGTGAGATCACAACTCTTTGGTCCCATATCCAATTGATGAATTCTTTGACTTCAAGAGATTTTTGKATCCRYGTCTRTTGGATGATAACTACAAGATAATCTATATTAAATCATTCCAATACTTCAAAATCCAAAATCCACATTGTTTTCCACCTCTATAGCTAAGATGCATGTGATTGGCCTTTACCCCTTTGTCCACGATAAATATTCATAGTTTTAGAATTGAAATTGGCATTTTTGAAAACCAATATTCGCACTTTTGATACTTTACCACTTTGATTATATACATATAACTAAATGATTTATAAACAATATAATTTACTATGATTGAAACACACTTAGCTGATAAAAACTTTACTTTAAACACAATAAAGTTTTTTTAATTGCATTTTTATCTAAACTTTAAAACCATAAATTTAGAAATAATAAAACTTAATCTTACTCTCAAATTAATAAATCAACTAAAATATCTTTTATATATGAAATAATATTGCTAATAAAAATCATAAAATTTTCCATTATTTATAATATCATCTTAATTGGCTTATATAACTTACCTTATTACTCAACAAACTAAAACTAATATATATAGCTAATTGAAAATTAATTTAAAGATAATATTAAATTAATATTAAT
Source organism: Picea glauca (assembly GCA_000966675.3). Lineage (NCBI taxonomy): Eukaryota > Viridiplantae > Streptophyta > Pinopsida > Pinales > Pinaceae > Picea > Picea glauca. The sequence continues at coordinate 696,920 of JZKD02S2047823.1, forward strand.
TTTTAAATTATATAAATATTTTATTTTATATTTAATTATATAATTTATCTTCTTAATTCCAAGTTTTTAATTTATTTTTAAATTATATAAAAAATGTATTTAATTGTCTAATTATTAATAATGATTTTTATATTTTAATTAAATATAATTTAAAAACCTCTTATTTTATTAGATAATTAATACTTATTTAATGATCCAAATTTATTATACTCTCAAATCCATCTCTAAAATTCCATTGCAATTCAATCAATTTTTTTTAAAATATTGACTAATTATTGATTATTGTAAGAGAGTAGTGAGGTGCTCTACAACCAATTATGAGAAAGATGTTGTCACATTATATTAAATAAAAATAAAGTCCCATCAATTAAAAAAATATAGTAAGTACATAATGTTTAAAGGTTTCATTGTAATTTAATTTTATAATTTTATTAGAAAATAAGTTTATTTTTTTTTATTTCTATTTGATATTTATTATCAATTTCAAAAAAAATGTATGATATTTTTTTAATAAAAATGATAATGTATAAATTTAAAATGATTTTAATTTTTCGATCTATATTTATATATTAATAATTAATAAAAATGAAAAAAACATTAAAATTTTTATTCTACATATTTTTTATATAATTTACCCACATAAAAACAAACAATTAAGTAACATTACATAAATTAACATAACTAAGCATATGTACAAATGGTATTCAAATATTATATCATTAAGTGAATTTGCAAACATTAAAGTAGTGAGACATATGGACAAGTGTCACTGAGCTATGTAGGGAATCGGTAAAAACCATAAAAGGGTTTTTATGTGTTGTTGTAGGGAGACAAACCCATTACCCAACACCTTGCTTTGTCCCAAACAATGAATATAGCAGCAACTCCCCCAAATCCAACCCCAATTCCCATCCTCAATGCTATCAATGACACTTTTTCATCTATATGGCACAACCATCCTCTTTTAATATTACTCCTACTACCACTTCCTTCCACCTTTGTTTTATTTGGCTTATCCATTTCATTACATGGTGGTAGAGGGAATCCACATAAGAACTTATTCATTTGAAATGAAGTTTCATTAAAAGTGTCAAATTGTGTCGCTTTGGGGATTGGCCCGCAGAGGCTATTAGATGAAAAATTGAAAGAAGCCAACATTGATAATTTGGAGAGCTCTTGAGGAATTGCTCCCCACAATTTATTTGTGGCCAAGTCCAACTCCTCCAAAGAAGATATCTTACCAAGACATGCTGGTATTTTCCCTTCTAGTTGATTCCCAGATAAATTCAGTAACCGCAAGCCAATCATGCTTCCTATGCTTACAGGGATTTCTCCCATAAGATTATTCTTTGACAAATCAAATATAATGTTTGTAGACAACATATATTCCACAGTATACTCAATTCCTTTTATGTCAATTGTCACTTCACAATAAACATTTTCGACCAATGGTGAAGAACCATTTATTGCAAATTTTTGGAGTCTCTCAAGATGAGATGGAATTCTCCCACTGAATCTATTGTTGGATAAATCCAACACAAACAATGAGGTGAGATTTGTGATCCACTGAGGAATTGTGCCATGGAGATCATTATAACCAACATTCAAAATTTGCAATTCACCACATTTTGCGAGGTATGAGGCAAGCTCCCCTGTAAATCCATTATTCCTTAAATCTAGTACTGAAAGATTGGTAAAGTTGGCCAACCATGAGGGTAGAGTTCCAGAGAGTTTATTAGAATGAACCATAAAAACAGTTAAAGCATTACAATTGCAGATGCCCTTGATAGAGATAGGTCCCTCCAAGTTGTTTTCTGATAGTTCTAGTATGTTAAGTGAAACCAAACCATTAATACTATTAGGGATACTCCCATAAAAACTGTTATTATATATACTCAAGATTTTAAGAGCCTTTAGTTGACCAATGCTATATGGGATTTGACCACTGAATTTGTTTGAATCTAAATATAAAGATTGCAACGAATGAAACTCTCCTATGACTTGAGGTATGCTACCAATAAATTTATTATCACTGAGAGCCAAATTAACCAATTGACTCAAATTGGTAAGAGGTATAGGAAATCTACCATTCAATTTATTATCACTAAGATCCAGGCTAACCAATTGACTCAAATTGGTAAGAGGTATAGGAAAGCGACTATTAAATCTATGTGAAGAAAGATCTAGTGTATTTAATTGAATCAAATTGACAATGGGTTTAAATACGCTTAGAGTGAGTCTATTTCCCGAGAGATCTAAATTGGTCAACTCAGTCAAATTTGCAATGTTTACCGATATGGTAGTGACTCCCATTTCACAAAGAGATAAGTAGGTTAACCTAGTCAAATTAGCAACGGATATAGGTATGCTCCCTATGAGGTTGAAAGCAAGGGATAGATAGGAGAGGGGCAATCCAAATATTTCAGAAGGAATATAATTGGAAATGTTAAGGCTGGAAAGAGATAGAATTGTAAGGTGTGACAAATTACCCAAATGAGGCAGCATAGTGCCTGAGAAATCATTTTCATCGAGAATCAGATACTCCAGTTTCTGCATCAGGCCCAACTCGACTGGAATAGAACCGCGGAGCAAATTCCTGCGGAGGTACAATGTTCTAAGCGCTTTAAGCTGGCCCAACTCAACTGGAATAGAACCTCGAAGCAAATTGCCGCTGAGGTACAATGTTCTTAACGCTTTAAGCTGGCCCAACTCGACTGGAATAGAACCGCTGAGCGAATTCCAGCTGAGGTCCAATGTTCTTAGCGCTTTAAGCTGGCCCAATTCGACTAGAATGGTCTGAATTGTACATGTCCCTGTGCCACAATAATATCCAGGAGAGAAGGTTTATCTTGGAAGATGGAGGAATTCCTAAACAACCAGTGTCCCCAATTGAGGATCAACGGAAGTGAATTGAAGCTTCAATTTGAGGAATTGGAGACCCGGTCACTCCAAGCTTCTTCTACTATCAGACCCTACCAAGTGCAATCTTGACCCAATTTTTTAGAACATTCCTACCATATATGTTTAACAAAAGTGCATAAAATAGAGATATGTGTCACTATTTCCTCATCAGATTTACACAAAGAGCACCATCTCAAACCCTCCAAATTCCTCCCTTTCATCCTATCACATGTGTGTACTTTATTGACAATCAAGTAGCAGACAAAGATGTGAGAATTTAGGGGGAATTTTAACTTCCATAGTCCCCTCCACCACCAAGATGGATTCCTTTGTTGGATATTGTTGTGTTGGTTTTATCACTTGGGTGAGCAAAACAACAACACTTGTGTGTCTAGATGAGCTTGCTAGACAACATAGAAGTTTGTGAGTGGGTTAAACAAGCCAAACACATGTATAAACAAAGAAATAAACTAAAACAACTAAGAAAAAGTTGTTAGAAAGCATGAGAAACTTAGAAACATGAAAATCAAACAATGACCAACATAATGCTACCAATGGATCGATATAATAGTAGGCAAAACACCGTAGAGAAAAATAGGGACTTATGAGTCCCATCTTCCTCCTTGGGAGGGATCTTGAGTTCCCTAATGGAGAGCTCTTCATACAATGGAAGAAATGGAAAATGCCGAAGAACAACAATGCCTATTCCCTCAAGAGGTGAGTGGAATGGCCCATTGCAATGGTGCTTGAAGGTTCCAAAGAGAAAAGAGGATTATCAAGGGAGAATTCTTGCAGCATAACAATACTATGAAGATCTTGGTTTCTTAGTGCGCCCATGTCTCTTATTTATAGCATTCATACATAAAAAAATGTAATTGGTTCATAGTGTGAACAAGGGGCCTTTTAGAGTCCCTCTAGTCTTTTACCAACCTCCCATTTGGATTTCGCTCAGATAAGAGTGTCAAATCGTGTTGGGGTTGGTCCATAAGTGGTTGACGGGTTGACAAGATCCATAAATGCGTTGTTCATAGAAGTGTGTAGCTTTTCTCATACACAATCGCGCATTTTGCACATTGTGCGCGTTGAGGGTTGTGTTGGCCCACGCACACTGCACATTGTGCACACACTTCCTTTGGTGAATCTGTGCATTTCAATTTTTGACCCAATTGTATAGTTTTTTTACTCTTGAATTCATTTCAGTGTTGTAGGTGGACTAATTGTTGTTGGAATTGATGTGTTTCTTTAACCATTTGCATGTGATGTTGTCGACGATTTTTCAGTGATAAAAGATGTCCCCTGATGTGTAAGGTTAGGAGCATACGTATAGCCGAAATACATCACTTCTTTTTGTGCTAAGAGTACCATTGTAATGAAGAGTGAAGAGAGTAACTGCAAGAGCGATCCGTTAGAGGGAGAGGGAAAACTATGGGACCTAAACCTTTGTCTAGGGAGAAAAAAGAAAATATGTGTACAAACGAGGCGGGAATGCCCCATGCTCGTGTCATGATACCAAAATGTGAGACTATAATTGAAGATGTATGTTGATGTAGATAACTGCAGCACCCTCGATGGTGGTTGATAATGACAGATGATAGTTATGAATGGTGAACGGACTCTGAAGTGAGGCAAGGACGACTGTAAGAATTGTCGATGACTCATAGGAATTGATGGCCTAATGACTTCAGAGGTCTTCAACTGGTATGAAAACAACTGCAATAGTCGCATAGTAAGACCCAACATAACATGAGAGTTTGTTGAAGTCGAATGTTATGGGGGTCAACAGAATCAGAGAGCAATGATGATTCTCTCTGTGTCGTCTGAGACTCCTCATTGTAAAGGTAATGAGAGTCAAGATATTGTTTCCCTTCTGGAAACTGTGTTGATGTCAAAAGGAAGGGAGATGCGACACCAAGAAGTAAAGGGCTTCGTGAAATCCACTGAGATGATATCAGGTTCTGACGGGTAACATGAATGAAGTCAAGATTTGGGCAGACTCAAGACTGTCATTGGTTGGGGAATTTTTAAAGGATGATTAGCAGCAACCATAAAAATGGATCTAGTGTCAGGGGAACGACTAGATACGGGGTTAAACTATGCCAGAGGCTAACAAAGTGAACAAACTCAGAGATCATGGGTACATGGACATGGGATACTCTGGGCTTGTGATCAATGTCGGTATGAAAAGAGAGTGGGTGCCCCAACCAAGGGAAACATGGGTTGCTTTTCCAGAAAAATGAAGGCCATCAAGGGTGACGACGAAAAAGATAAGTAAATGTTGGAAACAAAGGCTTTTTACAATTACCAAAGAAATAAATAATAATTTGGGTTGAGTATACAAATACAAAAACGGGTGCCCCAATGAAAGATGGCTTGGCCTGTTAAGGCGTAAGTTTGTGAAATAAAACTGGTGGAGGGTGGGGGCCCCATGGGTGGGTTTCTTTATTAGGTAAATGAATGGAGGACAATCTGCAGATGGGAAAACTGATGGTGGATGAGATGGAGGGATAATGATACTGCGAAGGTGTAGTCAATAGAACGAAGATGATATGACCTGGGAGTCCATTGGGAAGGTTAGAAATATGATGAGAAGAAGTATAGGGTTCATTCTCGGAAGTGTATAAGACTATAGAGACTTACATCCCTAAGGGGTGAAATCAGCATGAGTGTCAAGTTTCTAAGGGAAACTATGAATGGGACAACTCATGTGGGGGAGAGTGCTACCGGGTGACAGCATGAGAATGTAGTAGAGGTAAAGGTACTGCAGAGCCAGACGTAAGGAACCTAAAGGTAAATGTCAGAGGGTATGACTAGTAGATGCAATTGATTTTCAGAGGGAATAATTACATGCCAGTGTTGAAAAAATACCTGAAGGGGTTTTAATCTTGCGGAACAAGTACCTGCACATATGAAAACCAAATACCCAACGTGAACAATATCTTATGATAAAGAACATATAACAACTATTTGATAAAATTGAACATGAGCATGCGTACCTGAGTGTGATGTGAGAAAAGAGCTCCTCCAGGGCCAAGTGCAGATGATGACCTAGGGAATGTGAATGTGTAGGTGGCAGAACCAGGATCCTATGGTTGAGAATGCATCAAAAAACGAAGGCTCTGGGATCCTGCAACATAATGTGTAAGTTGGGAAAAAGGGGCTATATATGGCTGGTGGGCCCATAATGCCACCTCATTTGTACTTGTCACTGTAGTTGAGTTGACAAGATTGCTCTAAGGAAATTTGGAGATTGCAGGAGCATGAGGCTACTGATCCAGGAGTGGCGAGAGATAGGTTAGTGGTCCTATCCTCCTTCATCTTATGAAATTCCTAGAATGTAGGTAGGGGTTGTATGAAGGGTCATACATGGGATTTTTTGGGTAGGGTCCCACTAGTGCACAGGGAAAGGAGGAATACCCGTGCACATGTGCATGGGTATAATCCGTTTTCAGGTGCATGGCATGCGGATGTGCTTGACATAGATGCGCATGTGGGCATGGGGGAGGGAAATATAGGTGTGCATGAGATGCGTCCCTGTTTGACTGACAGTTGCACACTCATGCACGACTATTTCTCAGAGAGTTACGCATGAGTGCAAAACTGTGAAAAGAGCATGTGCGCACCTGTCTGGGTGAAAGTCGCACACTTGGGGCAAGGCTAAGGGGTTGAAGTTTTTTTATTTTTTTGATGCTTTTTATGGAGGATGAGACTAATCAAGTGTTTTTGTGTGGATGCAGGTGATCAACAAACTCAGAGAGCATGATGCGAGTGCACTGGAGAGAGCATGACTGGGACTGTCTATGAGAGGCAGTGAGAGAGATTTCGGGCGTGTGGAGACACTTGGCAGCCTGTGGTTCGCTCAATTTCTTCGACTTCCCTCTAATACGGTCATAGGATTTACTGCTTCAGTATCTAATTGCACTGTGGAGAACTGATCTGCATTGCTTCATAGTAAGAGGGAAATAGTTATTCTCGGTCGTCGAGGATGTGTATTTCTTGACGAGGCTCCCATTCCATGGGATGGCCCTTCCTATCAATCCCCAGCTACCGAGGGATGAGTGAGTATGTGACTTGGCGGTTCACCACTTCACAAGGCCGAACCCGATGTCAGGTTCGGTCATCTGGATTGAGGTAATCAATGATCTTCTAATAGAGTGCATCGTCGTTATGGTGGTGAGGATATACGAATCCTTGGGGACCTAGTGGATCACTAGAGGTCAACTCAGGATAGTGGAGCAGCTCCTTGATGGGGTCCGTTTTGCCTGGGGTTTTCTTTTGCACACCGAGATGATGGGACAAGTGAACCGGTGTCAGCGATCTGACTCCGGTGACTTCCCTTTTGGGTCCATTCTAGTGGCCTGGTTTCTAGAGAGGGTGCCTCTATTGCACCCGAGGATTCTTCTCGAGATCGCGGGGCCACGAGAGTCGCGACTGATGAGGTGGGCCCATGTGTTGGCCTAACATGGAGGTGTAGAGGGTGGCCACTATTCCATGGCCACGGTGGCATGATTATGGCGATAAATGCGATAGATTATTCTGAGGTATCCATACGTGGTTTAGGACTACCATCATGACCCAGACATGATGTTGCCTCCTGGGGAGGACTGGGATCAACGAGGTATGTTTTTGTTTTATTTATTTTTTATGTTTTTTATGTTTTTTTATTTCGATAGATAACATTTTTATATATGTATATGGATGTTGACTCTATATTTAGTGTTTTTTTGCATATGTGGGACCCCGAGGCCAAGATTCGGAGATGGTCGGGGAGTCGGCTCGCCGAGAATCAATACGACCGGCGCCTGCAGAGCCGAGGGAGGGACAAAGGCGACGACGAGATGACGCTAGTGTTGGGCTAGCACATGAGCCACAGGAAGAGGCCAAAGGGATGCTGGAGGACCTACACCGACACTTTGAGTGGGTGTTGGAGGGCGTACCAGCGGAGTGAAGGACCCTGATCCTCCAGGCAGCAGTAGTGGGGATAGCGAGGACCTAGAGGTCCCCTAGTTGGTGGGGCGCCTCCAGTTGATAGAGGACCTGGGGGGGAGCTCTGGGGTCATCGCGAGTGTCGAGTTTTTTATATATAGGCTTGGGAGCCCATTTTGTATAGAGTATTTGATACCCATTTTATATATGGTAGTGGATACCCATTTTGTATAGGGTAGTGGATACCCATTTTTGTACCTATGGGGTAGGGGGACTCACTGACCTATGGGTGATGTATATGTATTTTTGTAAACACTTATGACACTTTGATTATATATATGGATATATTTTTGGATCATTCATGTTTCCATGTGTTTATGTTTTTATGTGTATGAT
>JZKD02S2047823.1:740715-763459 GCA_000966675.3 Picea glauca
TCAAAATTATCTATCTGTTTTGACAAGTGTAAAGAAAAAAATAAGCATTGCTAAGATAAGAACAAATTCTCACGAGCTCCATAGTGAAACTGGACGTTGGTCAATTCCTAAAATTCGATGGGATGAAAGAGTGTGTCACCTTTGTTACACTAAGAAGGTTGAAGATGAAAAGAACTTTCTCTTAGACTGTCCATCCTATACCCAGATTAGATCTCATTTTCAAAATATTTGTCACACAACAAAACTATGGTGATATTGGAAAGCTTCTCTTAATGATTTTCGAGCATAGAAACAAAATTCTAAAGAATCACAAGTAGTCACTTACCCTCTTAAGGTCAGATAGACCAATTCGGTCTTAGTGGATGATGATGATGATCATCATCATCATCATCATCATCATCATCATCATCATCATCATCATCATCATCATCATCATCATCATCATCATCATCATCTTTTCTTCTCACATAAATTGCATTACCTTTCATGAAGTTTTAAGCTTCCAAATTCTTTCAAGCAAATCCAAGATTACATTTTAATATTATGTTTTAGTTTTTTAATATATTTTTAAACAAAATTAACCTATTTCTTTTATTTTTACAAAGCAAATCTAAGTTTGAAATAAATATTAATTTAATATTTTTAAAATTCTTCTTTTATATAAATATATTAGCTAAAATTCCTTGACTTTTTCTTTTATATAATTGGAAAAGATGTATTACTCAATTTCTTGTTTGTTTGTTTTTTTTTTTGTTAGAAATTTCCCTCACTTGAGGGGTCAACATTTCAACTATTGGTTAAGAAACCCTAACCTAGGGGAATCTAAGCTATCAAAATCACGGGTATTGCACTAGTAGGCTACACCAATGGTATCGTCCTCCCGACTAAACACAAGACTATTTTTAATATAGTCTCTCTTGGTGCAACCACAAGTTAGATCACTACCTCAAGGTGTCCCCATGTCTCCAGGTTAAACGGTTCGCATTGGAATTGAACATTGACCAATGGTGAAAAACTCCTCACTTTCCACCATTGGATCCAAACCATTTGGGATTTTCTTGTTTGTTTTTAACATCTAAAACAAGTGAAATATATTCTATGACCACACAATGATCCAGATTAGTTTAAGATTGACATGAAGGAAGAAATATAACATAGATATAACAAGGAAATACACAGAGATATTGCAAGGAACAAAGTTATACAGTAAAAATTAGATTCTATTAATGACTTTTTGGAATACAAAAGACTGTAAAAACTGCAAAGCACACAAGCTAGATAGAATGGTGGTATCTTATCTTTGAAGAGAGATGTGTCAGATACACTCATTCGCAAGAGGCTAATTACAATGAGGTTACAAAGGTATTTTTAACATAAACAATAAATAATAAAACCATAAACATCCAAAACCCTAACCCTGGAAGCTGAAACACCAAAAGGTTTATCGGCCCTGATGGGGGTAGTTGATACATGAAATTTGCGAAGGAATACCTTTGCATGCGATATCCATTTGGGATGCTTGGTACCCCATAGAAAGGTATAGTTGAGGATTACATATTCTGAATATCCCAATACATCCCAATAGGGATCTATCGAGCACTGCCAAGTCAAAAAAATGTCGTTTAGGGCCTCAAAACAACCCCAGAAGTTTCAGACCTAAAAAACTGTAGAACAATTGCCAATATGGAAACTATAATTTGATTCATTAGAATAGGTCGATGGCCATTGATTTCCACCTAGATCAGTTCCTCCATCATATGGGGCAACTTCTACTAAATCTGACTCATGGTGAGCCACTTGCCCTAATAAATAAATTGTCATGCTTTGACGACCCGATAGATTTGGATGTTCTATTGGCAAGTTCCCTTTGTCTTGGTGTTGATGATCCGATCAACTATCGCATGTTCAATGCAGTTAGGATTAAGTTATGTAGGGGCCAACTACTCAGATATGTCCGAAGTGTTCAAGAGAGGTGGGAAATATGGTCAAAGTAATTCCACATTAAATACTAGGTGCAAACCAAGGAAAGGAGGAATACTTAATTCAAAAGCATTCACACCCACAACCTTGGTGATGGTGTAAGGCCTATATCAGAGTGGGCATAGCTTATGATGGGGTCTTGTGAGGCGTTCTTTTTGCAAATGCAACCATACCTTATCTCCCACCTGAAACTTGTGTGGTATTCGATGTTGATTGTGGTGCTACTTGTACTTGGCATTGGATTTCTGTGAAATATCATGAACTTGTTGTTGGATGTGTTGGATTCGCTCAACAAATATTTCTACTCGATCAACCTCGGTATGAGCATGGGAGGAATATTCCTATGTATTTTAAATGGGAAAAGGACTCTTCAAACTTACTTGTCTCGTATCCATTCATTCATATAGAGTTAACCCACAGTGACTGGTTGTCTTCCATGAGAAGGAAAAAATTAAGTATTTATTGGTAGTCCTCCATGAGAAGGAAAAATTTGAAAGTATTTATCGGTGGTATTCTATAGAAACGAAAATATTTAAGAGTCTTTATCGGGTCCTCCACGAGAAGGAAAAATTTGAAGGTCTTTATCGGTGGTCTTCCATGACAACAAAATTTTTCACGAGAAGGAAACATCTGGTAGTCTTTATAGGTGGTCTTCCACTATGTTGGAACACACATATTTTCCAAATATTCCAGATATTAAAGGATTGGAATCCGCCTACCTTTTAAATGACAAAACGCCAACGATAAACCTCAAATATCAGATTTCGGGATTTCGCGGATATAACGGCCCAACATGTCGAAGCTCTCAATGCCCCAACATGCGAAATAGCGAAGTTGGTTTAAGTTTAGTCATGATCATCAAAGCATTAAAGATCAATTATCACTAATTTAATACATCGTTCCTTCGCGAGTCGGAAGTCACACCTCAAACAACCGTCGAATGTCCCGATGTGCGAAGTTGCAAAAGTGACTTGAGATAAAACTAATTAATCATAAAACTAATGATAATTAACGATAATTAATTGTTATCGCGACTTCGTGATTCGACAGTTCTGCCTTGAACAACAACTTATAACCCTGATACTTGAGGTTGCGAAATTTCCAAATTTATCACAATTAATTGAAAACTTTAGCCTGATTAAAGTTAATTAATCAAATCACATTTTCGCAAATTTAAGATTCATAGCTCGAAATCAAGAGTAAAATCACCTGAGACTATGAATTCTGAAAAACGATTAAGAACTAGTCACAATTAATTAAAGGTTTAAGCTGGATTAATTAACATCTTAAAAAACATTTTACCTTGTAAAACTTACAGGCCAAAATTAAATACTCTTTGATTCTCCCAAGTCATGAAATATCAAATATTTATGGCATTTATAAGCAGAGTAGAGGAATGATTGGAAATAAGATCTTTCTTTATCTACCAGATCTTTCTATTAAAAGAATTAAACGTTGTGTCAGCAAATGACCCACACAGACTAGAGTTCTCAATGTGAAAAGATTTATGTCATTAGTTAAAATTTCATTCTATTTTTCACAGAGTCAACTTATCAAGATAACCATTGTTTGTATTTTCATCCTCTGTTACAGGAAATATAATTTCAAGAATCTGTATCATGGCTCCACGGAAAGCGCCCAAAATAACTGGTGAAATTTCAGGCCAGAGTTTAGATATTCTTTCTGATACCTCACCTAGAAACATCAACATAGTCAAAACATGGACATATGTTTTCAACACCCTGCAATACGAGCTGGTAAACTGCCTAGATGACTCAAGTGACAATGAGAAGGAAGATGTGTCTATCAAATACAAGTTGGTTTCTCAGTCATAGATGCACAAGGTAGCAACAAGGCCGCGGATCTTACACTATTATGATATGATTGAATGGGCATTGGATCACATAGATGTCCCAACCAGAGCAATATTCAATTCCCAGAAGGTGGTTGTTGGGTCCTTTTGGCCGGAGCATCTACAAGCAATGTACAAACTGTCTCCCACACCAAACTTTACTTACAATGCCAAATTCATGGAGGGTTTCAAAAGGAAAGAATGTGAGCAATTTGGAAAAATCTTATTCGACCTGATCAAGGATTGGTTCTCACGCCCAGAAAAGTTCAGAGCCGATTCAAATGGTATATACACAATCTCATTGTTACAACCACAGTTCATGTATATAGCGATGATGGTGTGCAGACTTTATGGGAAAGAGAATATTGCACATTTTTATCTCCCATGGGTACATTTTATCCACACAGTAGTAGAGGGGTACTCTTTTGACTAGGACAAATTGTTGTCAGACAGTCTGGCCAACAAAATTACAGAATATCGAGCACAAAAGGCGAGTGGGAAAGCGACTTCATTCTTCATGTCCACTTACATTATGGATGCCATCTGCTTCATGACTCCAAATAATGTAGAGCATATTCATGTGTACCTCTCAAAACTCTGGGAAGATAAATCCAAAGAATTCGTCTACATTATTTTCAACTGGGTAATGGTACCGATGCATGTTGTTATTTTCGGCCACCCACCTCCCAGGATTTCAGATAAGTTCGTGGTCAATCTAGGTAGTGTGGCAGACTGGTACATTGAATAATGATTCTCTTATATTAGGGTTTTTGGATGCTCGATTCCCCCATATGTCATGCCACTATTCATACCAGACAAGCTAATATGTCATGAAATTGCCAGGCAAACTGTGCTCGGCGATATCAACAAAGAACTCAAAGGAGTTCAGAAAAAGGTATGGCCATTTTTTCCCCTGCACAATGGTACATTTTCTTTATTAGATTTTGGCCATGCCAGAGTAGAGGCCACAACCTTAGAGGAAATGAAACTAGTAGACATTGAATTCAAGAAACATGACCCTAATAAGGTCATAGGTAACCACATGGAAAGTTGTGGTCTAAAAAGATATGATCATGAAGAATCTCCTCATGATGAGATTTTTCGAGGAGCGAGATCCTACTCAGAAGTTTTAAGTTGGGTCTGAGCTCTGTCGCCTGAAGGGACGATCAAATTTTGCAAATTTTAGGAACATCAGGGAAGTGGCCTCCCCAAAGTTTTACAGGGAAAAGTCTCAACATCCCCTGATATACAAAAAACATAAACCAAAATTTCAATAGCTACAAGCTCTGGCAAACAAGAGACTCAAGGAAACAAAGAGGAAACTGAGACCTCAAACCAGGAAATCGAGATCCCAAACCAAGAAGAAGGACCCCCAGAGATAGATACACTAGGTAAACAGGTCAAAGGTCAAGCAAAGATACCCTCGAAAGGGGTAGGAGACACACCGTCGCTTACATAAAATGAACCGGACACATATGCTACCATGAAACAATCACTCAAAGAAATCGACAGTCCCATTCCATCCGTCACACCCTTATAGTCAACCAGGGGGAACCCTGATGCAGGAACAATATTCAAAGAAGAATTAACACCTATCTCTGTCGAATAATTACCTCCTAGCGATTTCTTTTTTAGCAAGGAAAGGAAAGTTGTGGTGAAGCAAGAAACACACCAAAGGGCAGGTGCATAAGTTAAAAAATATAGAGTATTAATTGATGGAGAATCCTTAGAAGAAATAGAATTCGTCGAAGAGGTAGTAGGGACATTGGGGGCTTATGCAACAACCAACCAATATTTAATGGGAACCTTGAAGGAATGTTTCAAACAAAAAGACATGTTGATTAAGAAATTACAGTCTCAGATAGTAGTTGTAGAGACAAATGCTAGGAATGAGGTGAGAAAAGATCTTGAACAAGCCAGAGTAGCCGACCAACAGAAAATTGAAAAGCTCAAATCCGATCTTGAGAAAATGCACTAGCCAGCTCTAATAAGCCAAACATAGGCTGATAAACAAGAGGAGTTAATAAAACAATTGCAATCTAAGTTAAGTTCTACTGAAAGTCAGGTCATATATATAACAGTATTCCAAAACCAAGCCAAGGAAATACGAAGTAAAATAGAGGCATCTCAACAAGGTCTACTTTCTAAAGTAGAAATCATCCAGAATCATTTTTTTCAGATGATAGATCAAGCGCTAAATAATATCACCTTAAGAGAAAAAGAAGCTAAGGTGGCTTGGGGTTCTTTCAAGGAGGCTATTATAGCGACATCAAAAGAGGAAATGGTCATTGCTTCCAGATTATCCATTCCATAGAAAACTAGAGGTAACATCCTGCTTAAGGCATGGGAGAATAATATAGAAGAAAATAGAAAAATGGCTAAAGAGGTGAGAGATTCTTGTGAAGAAACATTTGGCCTACTAAAAATTGTTAGATCTTGATAAAGGAAGTAGCTTTGGAACGTTGGGTAAAATTAACATAGTCAAACATCTTCTAGATATTAAGGAAAATGTGGAAAGAGACCAAGTTGAAATATCTCAGATAAGACAGGTTGATATTGCTCAAATAGATAAATGGTTAATAAATACAAATATACAACTACTGTCTATCATCATAGAAGATGGGCAAATAAGAGAAAGATTGCCACAACTAGAAAAGAAGTGTTACATTTGCAAGGCAAATTACCAAACAGAATCTTCCAAGTTGATAGCCCAGTTGGTAGAAAGATGTATCATATGTATTGAACAGGGGAAAGGGAAAACTTCTGGAGGCCAATAATACAGTTGCACGTACCACCTTATTTTCAAGCTAGGAGACAAAGAAAGGAGAACGTCCTTCCAGCATGAAAGACGTCAAGGGAAAATGAAGTGAAGCGTTTCACCTTCTCATTTGTAACTCAAAATTTCAGATGATAGAATTACAAATACTTAAATCTTGTATAAATATACATTTTGAGAAAGGGCCAAGGGCTTCTTTTTGCCGATTGTAAAGGAGAAGACTCTCTTTATCGAGAATTAATACAAATGCAGGACAGAGATTCTACATCTCATTTATTCTGAGTTATGTGTTCTTTTGTCTTTCCAAATTCCAGCATACTTTCATACACTTTTATTTGATGAATGTTTAAATCACAATTTAGTACAACATCTATTGTGGTTATATTTCCCTTAGTAATCTAATAACAAACAGATTTTCCTCTGTATTCACTATCAATTAATATAAGACCTGCCTGTTAATTAGATACTATATTTTACACTTCATCAAAGTTTACATCACTCACTTTCTTCTTCTGTTACAATGTAAGATTCTTCAGTAATTGATGCCTTGCTTTGATTAGCAGCTTTATGTTTTTCTTTCAATACATTCGATATTTCAAATTTAACTTAGGTGCGGGAAACAACCTCTAAGCTATTATAATATTAATTCATTTTAAAGAACTTCCTCTTGTTATTTAGGTGGTGAAAGGCAAACATTGAGACTTTTTCCTCATTTCCTGATGCCTAGAATTATACTTTAAGCCTTGGTATAAACTCAGGAACAACATCTTTTTGGTGCCATTGCCGGGGACGGAGAAACGAAGTTCTTTTTCCCTAGGAGAACGACATTGGTAAGTTTCTCTCTTTCATATTGAACAAATATTGAACCCATTTTAAAGGCTAATTCTCATTATTCACTTAGCGACTCCACAAGCAAAAAAGTTGGCATCTAGTCGACGGAATACTAAACAAAACCCAGATGACAAGCAGACCACACATGTTTCCAACCCCGAAAAAATTCTAAAACCAAGAGGATACCTTAAGCAAACCACTGCGGTTTACCAACCTAAATCTACCCAATCAAAGACTAAGATTCCACTTGAACCATTGATTCTGAAAGAAGTTTCCACCAAGACCCTTTTCGAAGAAACATCAGCTAACATAGTTGAAGTTGAAACCATAAACCCTGAATTACTTTCACTTGAAATCAAGATTGAAGCTTATTCAACTAATTCCCGTATAGGTGAAGGTAAGAAACTTATAGTAAAGCCCTCTTCGATTGATATTCCATCAGTCCTAGAGATAAAATTCCCAACCTCACAAAGTCTCGAAGAATATATCATACACTCGGATTGAACTCGTGCAGGTTCTCACGTTTACATACCCTGTAAATCGAAAGAACCGAGCCCTCATCTCTCGTTTCCTCCTTTTTTAGTTTTTTCATCTCCTGATAAACAATTATCAGAACCTTTCTCGCCCCATCTCGAAGAAGTTAAAATATCATTGTATGTCTTCGAAAACCCTCTTTATAATTTTCCATTTCACTCTCGTAGGATATCTATGGCTGTTGCTGGAGGAGGAGAAGGGGGCAGTCATGGGCCATCTCCACCCCCTAGAATTTTCACCAAAGTAGCTGCTAGATATGCTCCTTTGGTACTTCTAGTTCCCCTTCATGATTTATCTGAAAACTACAT
Organism: Picea glauca; assembly: GCA_000966675.3. Lineage (NCBI taxonomy): Eukaryota > Viridiplantae > Streptophyta > Pinopsida > Pinales > Pinaceae > Picea > Picea glauca. Next base: position 748,997 of record JZKD02S2047823.1, read on the forward strand.
GAAAAACCTGCCAAAGTTTATGGGGGAAGGAGACCTAACTGCAACCGAACATATAAATTTCTTTGATCAATTCGCAGATATTTTCGGTCTCGAGCACAAAGACATGTATTCACAGTTGTTTGTCCAGACATTTGAAGGATAGGTGAGAAACTGGTTTCAAGTTTTGGCCTTAGGTTCGATAGGTTCCTATGATGAGTTAGAAAACTCTTTCCTTAGACAATGGGGTGAGAGAAAGGATCACCTATATTACTTAACTGAATTTGGAGCTTTAAGGAAGAAAAATTCAGAAACTGTTATTGAATTCATTCAAATATTTAATAAATTATATAACAAGATCCCAGTTGAAGTTAAACCTTCTCATCCTGCAGCAAAGGTAACTTTCGCAGGGGATTTCGAACCAGATTTCACACTATTACTGAGAGAAAGGAGAGTTGCCGAACTTACTCGAATGCAAGATGATGCCGTAGAGATTGAGTCAAATATGATGGCTTCTAGAAAGTTAAAAGAAAAAGTGGAAATGGGAAACAAAGAAACTAAACAATTTAGGGAACAAGCAGGACCCTTCGGATCTAGGAGGTCCGTAGATGATAAAATGGATGATATGGCAAAGATAATCAAAGAACTATGAAATAAAATTTCAAGGATGGAACTAGATCAATCTAAAGAAGATCAATTTGTCAGAAGATAATTCAGGAGGAACCCTAATCCTCAAGTACAACAAATACAAATTAAAAGTGAAGATCAAAAGGTTCAAACTCCTTTAAAAAACGAAAATTTTATAGGAGGAAATGACACACAAGAGTTTGAGGATTTAGAAGAAGATATGAATAATCTCGATGATGATTGTCAGCAACCTCATTTGACTAGACAAGATTATGATAGCTCTTTAATTACGAAACACCAGTCTAATGAAGACAACATTATAATTAATATAGAAGACTCTGTGTGCCAAGGAATTGATGATACTATAATGGCCGAGCTCCAACATAAGTATAATCTAAGGTCTAAATATAAAAACGTAACAACTACCCAACCAAAGAAAATCCTACTGAGAGGCGAAATATATCAGCTGGCTCGAAAAGAGACTGAAATACAAAACACCAAAATTAAAGGAGCTGGGATCCAAACAAGGAAAACACAGACAACAGAAACAAAAACACTTGAAAATAAAGCAATGCAAACCAATAAATTAGAAAAGAAGGAGACTGAAGTCCCAATCAGAGAAACCAACAAGATCATAGGAGGTTTCAGCCTAGAAAATGAGATTAACAAAATCAAGATACCAATACCTCTGGTTGAACTCACAAAGAACTCTATTTATCAAAAGAAAATCACCAAAATGATAAATTTTTCAGATGTAGAAATTCAGGCTGATGTTATAAATTTGGAAGATGATAAGCCTAATATCATTTTTGGTCCTCATTTCGAAGGTGCCAGAGATACCGTCACTCCTTTCTACATTACGATAAATGTGCATGATCGTCTGCTACATACTTGCATGTTGGATTCGGGAGCTTCACATAACGTGATTCCCAAGGCTCTTATGGATAGACTTGGTCTCGAAAATTTCCAGGCCTTATGGAGACCTGTATTCATTTGATTTGAGAAAATTTAAATGTATGGGCATGATCAAAGACTTAGTGGTAAATATTGCATAGATTCCCGTAAAAAGTGTTATGATGGATGTAGTTATTGCCGATATACCTCCGAAGTATGGTTTTCTATTATCCAGGTCTTGAGGCACTAAGCTTGGGGGATCTCTTCAGCTGGACATGAAATATGCCACGATTCCCATTTTTGGCGGACAGTTCACTCGATTGTACAAGGAAACATGGCTGGCATATACAGTAAGTGATCTGCTTAATCCTAATAATTACCTTGTTTATGTTGTTGATCATGATCTAGGAAATTGTATTTTATCAATTGATGATGATTTAAATAAATGTGCAGAAGAAAATTGTACAGAAGAAAATAAAACAGAAAAAATAAATGAAAGTGTATATAGTACTGGAATTTGGAAAATGTATTTCGATGGTTCTTCATCATGTGAAGGAGCAGGCGCAGGAGTACTTTTTGTAGCACCTAGAGATGAGTTTATTATTCCTTTCTCTTACAAACTACAGTGGGACATAGATTACACGAATAATTTATGCGAGTATGAAGCCCTAGTCTTAGGGTTAGAAGCTGCCATGAAGTCAAACATAAAAAACTTGGAAGTCTATGGAGACGTGGAATTAATTGTGAAGAAAGTAAATCGACAGTACTAGGCCAAACACCCATGGTTGAGATCTTATAGAAACTGTGCCTGGGATTTGATGGAATTTTTTTTCTCATCGTTTAAGGTTCATTACATTCCCCGTACATAAAGTCTGCAAGTCGATTCATTAGCCAAAGCAGCCTCAACTTTCATACCTCCTACAACTTTCAAACTAAAGTATCACATAGAGATGAGGCACAGACCCTCCATACCAAATAATATAAAACACTGGAAGGTGTTCGAAGATGATGAACAAATCAGAAAATTCCTTGAAATGGTGGAAGACTTTGCTGAAATGCACATTGATCAAGAAAACCAGAATGACCATGCTTGGATTATGCAAGATGGTGAGGACCCTCAAGAGTTCCAAGAAAAGATCACAAATCACCGCATGTTAGTACTAAAAAATAATCAAATCGCTAAAGGTATGATCCCTCTAGAAATATTATTTGACCACAATGACATACCATTAAAATATACCTTGCAACCTCAACTAGAAGAAGTCAAAGATTGTGATATAGGCACCAAAGAAAATCCTAGAATAGTGAAAGTATCAAAGTATCTCCCCCCTAAGATGAAAGATAAGTATGTAGATTTACTCAAGCAATATAAAGACGTTTTTTCTTGGTCTTATGATGAGATGAGAACTTATGACACCACTGTGATCGAACACAAGATTCCCTTAAAGCCAAGTGTTAAACCTTTCAGGCAGAAGCTCAGGCAAATCAATCCCATATTATTGCCTGTGATCGAAAAGGAAGTAAAAAGGCTCTTGGATGCTAAAATAATTGTACCACTTAGGTACTCTGAGTGGGTAGCTAACTTGGTCTCGGTTAGAAATAAGAATAGAGAAATCAGACTGTGTGTAGATTTTAGGAATCTAAATAAATCATCTCTCAAAGACAATTATCTGCTACCCAAAATGGATCATATTCTAGAAAAAGTGGTCAGAGAAAATAGAATGTCAATGATCGACGGTTTTTCAGGTTACAATCAGATTGCTGTCAACGAGGATGATAAAGAAAAAACTGTGTTCACCACCCCATGGGGTACCTTTATGTATGACAAAATGCCATTTGGTTTGATGAATGAACATGTTACTTTCTAGCGAGCTATGGACATCTCCTTTGTCGGTGAAAGATATAAATTCGTTGTTATTTATCTTGATGATCTGACCGTTTTTTCCAAATCTAATGAAGATCATCTGATACACCTCAAGCATACGTTCGAGAAATGCCGCAAATTTGGTTTGTATTTAAATCCTAAGAAATCTCACTTTGCGATGCAAGAAGGTAAACTATTGGGCCATATTGTATCTTAGGATGGAATTAAAATTGACCCTAAAAGGGTTGAAGCTATAGACACTATAAATATTCCTAGAAATGTTAAAGAAATTCAATAATTTTTAGGAAAAATAATTTTTTTGAGAAGATTTATCCCGAACTTCGCTGAAATCATGAAATTGATCACAGATATGCTCAACAAGAACAACGATTATAAATGGATGGTCGAAGCTAAAGCATCCTTCACACACATCAAGAAAATTATAGGTGAAGTGCCTGTACTGGCAAGCCCTGATTATCTGAAAGAATTTTTGATCTTTTCGTTTGCATCCAAACACACAGTTGCGGCGGTACTCCTCCAGAAGAATCAAGAAGGTTTTGAACAACCAATAGCATTCTTCAGTAAAATCCTTAGAGACGCGGAGTTGAGGTACGACATATTGGAAAAGAAGGCATATGCTATGGTGAAGGCACTAAAGGCTTTCAGAACCTACGTACTACACTCCAAGATCATTACATATGTACCCACCAGTTTTGTTAAGGATATATTGGTTCAACCTGATAGTGACAGGAAGAGAGGCCGATGGCTTGCTAAAATTCAAGAATTTGATCTAGAGGTGAAACCAACAAAGCTTGTAAAGGGACAGGGTTTGGCTAAGTTACTAGCCGAATCAAATTTTAGAGCGCTTGGAATAAATAACCTACAAGAGCACGAAGGATATTTGGACATGGATGAATTCAGCGACCAAATAGCTACAACCAAAATCGAAGAGAAGTTTGCATATTTGGGTTGGTATAAAGACATAGTATCTTATCTTCTGACTCTGAAATGCCCAAATGATATGTCTACGTCTAAGGCTAAGACATTGAAATTGCATGCGGTAAAGTATTGTACTCCGAAAGACAATTGTATTGGAAAGACCCTCTAGGTTTTCTACTGGTTTGTTTAGTAGAATCATAAACAGAAAGGGTCATAAATCAATTTCACGAAGGAGTGTGCAGAGGACATCATGCATGGAGAGAAACAACTTATAAAATCCTGAGAGCAGGATATTATTGGTTTAACTTATTCACAGATGTCAATGCCAAAGTTAGAGCCTATAACTCCTACCAATTATTTGCAGGAAAGCAAAAACTCCCAGCACTACCTTTGGTCCCCGTTAAAACGAAAGCCCTGTTTCAACAATGGGGGTTAGATTTTATAGGCAAAATTAATCCACATTCCAGCATCCAACACAAATGGATCCTGACCGCTACATATTATTTCACCAAATGGGTAGAAGCTATTCTGACCAGAAAAGCGACAAATTTAGTGGTGATAGATTTCTTGGAAGAAAACATAATATCTAGATTTGGTTGTCCCCGAAAGATAGTTACAGATAATGCCCAGACATTCAAATCTATGGCAACGGTTAGCTTTTGCCAAAAATACAATATTATACTGGGTCATTCTACGACATACTACCCCCAAGGCAATGGGCTAGCTGAATCATCAAACAAAATCTTAATCACCATAATTAAGAAGGTGTTGAATGAAAACAATGCATTTGAAATACACTTTGTGGTCAAATCGGATAGGCACCAAGAAATTGATTGGTACTTCTCTATTTCAAATGGTATACGAGACTGACGTGGTATTACCCATAAATTTGGCTCTAACTGTGATGAAACTTTGGCAATATGAAAAAGAAGAACCAAATCATGTCACAAGGAGAATAAATCAACTGATCTAAGTTCAGCAAAATAGGGATGAAGTAGACGAAAAACTTCAGAAATATCAAGACAATATGAAATCCCTATTCGATCATAAGGCTAAAGACAGGGAATTCCTCCCTAGCGATTTGGTTTTGAAATGGGATGCTAGGAGGGAAGACTCGGCAAATCATGGAAAATTTGATCATATCTGGTATGGACCATTCAAAGTCACAGCTTCTGAAGGGAAGAATTAATTTCTGCTAGAAAATCTGGACGGTAAAATCCTCAACACCCCTATCAATGAGCATTATTTGAAGCACTTTATGCAATAAACGATTTCCAAAATCCCACTGTATATACTGGTTTGTGTTTTCTGTTTTTATAGTTTTTCGGTAAGTTTTACTTCCATTGGAAATAAAGAAGGTTAGTGATCTCCTAGAAAAAGAAATATAAAATACTTAACACATTGAACTCTATGAATATTAAAACCTTGACGCTTTTCATGTTGTTTTCATGTAGGATTCTTGTCTACAGCCCAAACATCAAAAAGAAGAAAAACGGATGGTCGTATATCAGGAAATTGATTCTCTCGTAACAGGTGATAAAAAATAATTTACTTAGATGAGAAGGAAGTGGTAAATCAAAGGTATGAACCTCCAAATTGTTTAGATTTCCAATGAATATCACCTAGGTGCAACAACGGTCTCATAGGTATGAAGATACTCGCTTGATGAATGATCAAAAGAACGAAATTTTACCATAAATTATAAAAACAAATTCTCTAGATAAGATAAAAATAATTAAAATAAATTGAAGAAGTAGAGTGACCCCAAAGAAAGGGTTTCAAGAGTCAGGAATGCGTTATAAAAACTACGCTTATGAAATTTGAAAATCCTTGTTGTCACCCTACTCAAATTTTTGTGTAGCCCTCCTGGATTTCAAATGCCTTCCCATGATCTCCACAGAGAAAAGAGGGGTCACACTTTAACTCTGAAGGCTGACAAACTAATCTTTGAAAAAAGGGCAGGTCCTCACAGCTCCTCGAACTTCTAATGAATAAAAGTATGTATAAGCTAATCCTAACTCTCTTAGTTCTTTTAACAGGTTTTTGTCTTGCTCAAAGAGGGCCCCTGGAAATAAAATCCCCCATAAGAATTTTCTTGTAGACTAAGATGTTTTGAAGGTTAAAAGAAAACTAGTCCAGAGTAATCAAAGTGAGTAAACAGACTATTGTTGCTAAATGATAAATAGATATCACCCCGAGTATACTTTGTACAAAGTTGATTGCCCCCACTTCATGTTTTAAAAGAAAAAAATACGAGACAGATGGTGAAATGAAATTCATAAATTATTGCCCCCATCTAGTCCAAAAAAGAGATGATGAAAGGAAATTCATAAAATGATTTCCTTCATCTCAGCATTCAAATGCAAAGTTACAAATTGAAGTGGTGAAAGGAAATTCAATAAAGGGGATCAGATAACTTCATTGGGGTATTGAATAGGCTCGCTGGCAGTGAAGCAATGGCTAAGATATATGTAAGGCTGTTAGAAATGAATTATACTGTACTCTGGTAATTAGTTTTCTTTTAAACTAGATCTACATCCTAAGTTCACGCCAGACTCCCTGATTAAAAACACTAAAATTACCTGACCTTGATGCAAGCAAGATCAACAGAATATGTTGGAAGTTTTAAGGTTGTTTTGATTATATTAAGCAAATCTGAAATTAGTTTTAGGGAAGAGGAGGTATTCGATAAATCCTAAACTTTGGATTAGTCAATGATTATGTTTCGAAAGATTTCAGAGATAAAGATGAAACCTTAAATTTTTCTATGTACCCTTTTTTTCAAGGTGTTTCTCAAAAGTAAAGTAATGACTCCATTTACCCAATAAAGGCACTTGGTCTACTGTTCTTCTCGACCCACAATGAGATGAGATACCTAGTTGGAGCCTATATTGGAACACACATATTTTCCAAATATTCCATATATTAAAGGTTTGGAAGCCGCCTACCTTTTAAATGACAAAACGCCAACGATAAACCTCAAATATCAGATTTCGGGATTTCGCTGATATAACGGCCCAACATGTCGAAGCTCTCAATGCCCTGACATGAAAAATAGTGAAGTTGGTTTAAGTTTAATCATGATCATCAAAGAATTAAAGATCGATTATCAGTAATTTAATCCATCTCGCCTTCACGAGTCGGGAGTCACACCTCAAACAACTGTCGAATGTCCCGATGTGCGAAGTTGCGAAAGTGACTTAAGATAAACCTAATTAATCATACAACTAATGATAATTAATGATAATTAATTGTTATCGTGACTTTGTGATTCAAAATTTCTTCCTTGAACAACAACTTATAACCCCGACATCCGAGGTTGCGAATTTCCAAATTTATCGCAATTAATTGAAAACTTAAGCCTGATTAAATTTAATTAATCAAATCACATTTTCACAAATTCAGGATTCATAGCTCAAAATCAAGAGTAAAATCGCCCGAGACTATGAATTTCAAAAAACAATTAAGAACTAGTCACGATTAATTAAAGGTTTAAGCTAGATTAATTAACATCTTAAAAAACCTTTTACCTTGTAAAACTGATGGGTTGAAATTAAATACTCTTTGATTCTCCCAAGTCATGAAATATCAAACATTTACGACATTTATAAGCATAGTAGAGGAATGATTGGAAATAAGATCTTTCTTTATCTACCAGATATTTCTATTAAAAGAATTAAATGTTGTGTCAGCAAGGACCCACGCAGACTAGAGCGCTCAATGTGAAAAGATTTTTTTCATTAGTTAAAATTTCATTCTAGTGTTCATAGAGTCATCTTATCAAGATAACCATTGTTTGTATTTTCATCATCTATGACAGGAAATATAATTTCAAGAATCTGTATCATGGCTCCACGGAAAGCGCCCAAAACAACTGGTGAAAGGTTAGGCCAGAGTTCAGATAGTCTTTCTGATACCTCACCTAGAAACATTGACATAGTCAAGACATGGACACATGTTTTCAACACCTTGCAATACGAGCTGGTAAACTGCCCAAATGACTCGAGCAACAACAATAAGGAAGACGTGTCTATCAAATACAAGGTGGTTGCTCAGTCAAAGATGCACAAGGTAGCAACAAGGCCGTGGATCTTACGCTATTATGACATGTTTGGATGGGCATTGGATCACGTAGATGTCCCAACTAGAACAATATTCAATTCCCAGAAGGTGGTTGTTGGGTCCTTTCGGCCGGAGCATCTACATGCAATGTACAAACTGTCTCCCACACCAAACTTTACTTACAATGTCAAATTCCTGGAGGGTTTCAAAAGGAAAGAATGTGAGCCATTTCGAAAAATCTTATCTGACTTGATCAAGGATTGGTGCTCATGCCCTGAAAATGATCTGAAAATAGAAGGCTGACTTGTTATGCTATGCAAGCACCCTCTACCTCATTAAAATAAACCTTAACAGGACCTTGCTTCATGTGTTCAAATGTGCAAGTGGATTTATGTGTTAGGTTCTTGATTGTTCTTGCCAATGTTTATGTGTGATGAAATGATCTTTTAAATGCTTAAATATGTGTTATAGACAAATACACAGCCATAAAAAGTGCAGCAAATAACACAGCAAACTCACAACAATAGCAAGATGATAAAGGAGTTCACCCCTCTCTAGGCTACATCTCCTTGAGCCTCCTTCAATGGACTTGGCTCTTTGGGATTAGTTTGTCAAATGTTCATTACAAGCTACTGCTCAACTCAAATGGATTTATAGACTGTACCATTGAGTTCAGAATACATAAAAACCCCAAATTTGACTGTTAAAACTCTGCAAATGGACAATGGCTCATCCCACAATGACCTCTTCTACAAATGGCCTCCAAGCTTCCCTGAGCTTTAATGGAGCAAAAATGCCTGTAAAAGTCCTCCAATGGATCTGAAACCTATCCCAAAATGTTCAGAGCATATCAATCAGTCAGAAATGACTATTCAGTCTCAGAAAATGGTTAAATGCTCATCCGAGCAATGCCTCAAACAATGAGGGCTTTAATTTTCATGGAGCTTCCCCAAGCTTCCAATGTGAAAATCCTGCAAATGGGCTCTTCAAATGCCTGTGATAACCTCACCAATGGACTCAGGACGTCCAAAAACCCCTAGCTGGGCTTTTACAGAGCCTCATTTGGCCAAAAACTCCAAAAGTTATGCTTGCTGCCATTTTTCCTTTGTCCAAGCTCTGTTACAGACTCGCCATAATGCACCTGTGGGAACTGAACCTCGCTCCAGAGCGTTTTCGTGTGCATAAACCCAGCACCCGCGTGCCTTCCGAAATTGGTGCAAACTGTCGCTCCGTTAGCGCGACTATAGCCCCCCAAGTCGGGGTTGTTGGGCGCATGGGGGCCATATGGCCACGTCCCAGCGCATAAAAGGGGCTCCGTTACAAGGTTAGCTCAGAAAACGACATGTGTCGGGCGCGTGGTTCACCGTTTGGAACCCAAATTAAAAAAATCCCGCGCAAATACATTACCCACGGTTTATATATATTACATACAATGTATTTGTAATATTTTACAATATATTACAATGTAAATGCGCCATTTCAAACGACAGGTCATATGTTTAAACCATTTTAAAAGCCGTGGCATAAAATGTTGAAGTCCCGCGCGCAATCAATCAAACAGAACGGTCACATGTAAATTCGCATGGAACCGGGGTCCAATAAATAAATACCCGCGATTTAAATGTGGTCGTATGGTTGAGTAATAGGACCACGGGCCGCCGATTGAAACCCCGCGCTTTGTCAACTCCCGCGCGCCTGGTATGAACAATGGTCACATGCTGTGTTAAAACCTCGGTTTAATTGGCAAACACCGCGCGAATAGCATGGTCACGTCAATAGAATAGGACCATAGTTTATAACCTAACACAAACCGTGCGCTAACCTTTTATAAGTGTTTTGGTCACATTATATGACCGCGGGTTGAATAGGTTGTAACAACCCCACGCGCCAAAACCTTTGTTATAGTGGTTATGTGAAAGGTCTGTGTGACCGGGGGCTGGGGCTTAGCCCCAGCCCTAACCCCCGCCGACCAACCAATACTTTAAATTCAAATATTAACTTTTGCGTTTGTCATATAACAACTGACGCATGCCTTAATGGTCCGTGGGTAATGTTAAAACTTTGGCGCGGGTAGGGGTCCGGGGGTCGAACCCCACGGACCCACAAATAATTTTATAAACCACAACGAACCAATAACCAATCAAATGGGTGCCACGTGGCACCTTTCCATTCGCCTGAAGTATGCCATGTGGCGTAATATAACTCGTCCACTTGTCAGCCACTAAACCTGACACGTCACCTGACACATTGACTGTACGGTTGCCACGTCATCTCGGCCACGCAGACTGCTGACGTCAGCATGTGCCACGTGTCACCCTCTCAGTGGTGACACGTGTCACCTCCCAATTGGCCCAAACGTATGTTGAAAAGCCCATAATTGCATGACACGTGTCACGCCCTGGTGCCGCCATGTCATCGTACGGTCACCTACGTCAGCTGTATGGCCTGCCACGTCAGCTGTACGGCCTGCCACGTGTCCTGTACGGACTGCCCAGTCAGCATCAAATTTTTGCCTGTTTGGCTCGGCGAACAGACCTCAATAACTTCTCCATACGGACTCCGTTTGCGAAAATAAATATACCGCCGGAATCAGGAGAACGAGACGGACCCAATGGCACCGTTTTCGTTGCATTCCGAGCACTTTGAAAATTGAGCATTTTTTACTGTCTCCCACACCAAACTTTACTTACAATGTCAAATTCCTGGAGGGTTTCAAAAGGAAAGAATGTGAGCCATTTCGAAAAATCTTATCTGACTTGATCAAGGATTGGTGCTCATGCCCTGAAAAGTTCAGAGCTCATTCAAATGGTATGTACACAATCTCATCGTTATAGCCACAGTTCATGTATATAGCGATGATGGTGTGCAGACTTTATGGGAAAGAGAATACTGCACATTTTTATCTCCCATGGGTACCACTTATCCACATAGTAACAGAGGGGTACTCTTTCGACTAGGCCAAATTGTTGTCAGACAGTCTGGCCAGCCAAATTACAAAATATCGGGCACAAAAGGCGAGTGGGAAAGCGACTTCATTCTTCATGTCCGCTTACATTATGGAAGCAATTTGCTTCATGACACCTTTTCCACTAATGAGCTAGAGTTGGACTCAAAATAACGCAGAGCCTATTCACGTGTACCACTCAAAACTCTGGGAAGATAAAGCCAAAGACTTCATCTACGATATTTTGAACTGGGTAATGGTACCGATGCATGTCGTTATTTTCGGACACCCACCTCCCAGGATTTTAGATAAGATCGTGGTCAATCTAGGCAGTGTGGTAGACTAGTGCATTGAAGAACGATTCTCTTATATTAGGGTTTTTGGCTGCTCGGTTCGCCCATATGCCCTACCGCTATTCATATCAGACAAGCTAATATGTCACGAAATTGCCAGGCAAACTTTTCTCAATGGTATAAACAAAGAAATCAAAGGAGTTTAGAAAAAGGTATGGCCATTTTTTTCCCTGCACATTGGTACATTTTCTTTATTATATTTTGACCATGCAAGAGTAGAGGCCATGACCTTAGAGGAAATGAAACTAGTAGACATTGAATTCAAGAAACATGACACTAATAAGGTTGTAGGTAACCACATGGAAAGTTGTGGTCTAAAAAGATACGAACACGAAGAATCTCCTCATGAAGATATTTTCAAAGGAGAGAGATCCTACTAAGAAGTTTTAAGTTAGGTCCGAGCTCTGCCGCCCGAAGGGATGATCGAATTTTACAAATTTCAGGAACATCGGAGAAGTGGCCTCCCCAAAGTTTTACAGGGAAAAGTCTCAACATCCCCTGATATAAAACAAACAGAAACCACAAGTTCAACAACTACAAGCTCTGGCAAACAAGAGACTCAGGGAAACACAGAGGAAACTGAGACCTCGAACCAGGAAACCGAGATCCTAAACCAAGAAGAAGGACCCCTAGAGATAGATACACCAGGTAAACATGTCAAAGTTCAAGCAGAGATACCCTCGAAAGGGGTAGGAGACACACCGTCTCTTACATCAAATGAACGAGCCGCAGATGCTACCATGAAACAATCACTCAAAGAAATCAACAGTCCCATTCCATCTATCACACCCTTACAGTCAACCAGGTGGAACCCTGATGCAGGAATGATAATCAAAGAAGACTTAACACCTATCTCTATAGAAGAATTACCTCCTAGGTATTTCTTTTTTAGCAAGAAAAGGAAAGCCGTGGTGAAGTGAGAAACACATTAAAGGGCAGGTGCAATAGCTAAAAAATATAGAGTATTAACTGATGGATAAGACTTAGAAGAAATAGAATTCACCGAAGAGGTAGCAGGGACATTGGGGGCTTATGCAACAACCAACAAATATTCAGTGGGAACCTTGAAGGAATGGTTCAAACAAAAAGACATGTTGATTAATAAATTACAGTCTCAGATAACAGCTATAGAGACAAATGCTAGGAATGAGGAGAGCAAAGATCTTGAACAAGCCAGAGCAACCGGCCAACATCAAGTTGAACAGCTCAAATCCGAACTCGAGAAAATGCACTAGTCAGCTATAATAAGCCTCCCATAGGCTGATCAACAAGCAGAGTTAATAAAACAGTTGCAATCTAGATTAAGTTCTACTGAAAGTTAGGTCATAGATATAACAATATTCCAAACCCAAGCCAAGGAAATACGAAGTGAAATAGAGGCATCTCAACAAGGTCTACTTTCTAAAGTAGAAATCATCCAGAATCATTTTCAGATGATAGATCAAACACTAAATAATATCGCCTTAAGAGAAAGAGAAGCTAAGGCGGATTTGGGTTCTTTCTAGGAAACTATTATAGTGACAACAAAAGAGGAAATGGTCATTGACTCCAGATTAACCATTCTAGAGAAAACCAGAGGTAACATCCTTCTTAAGGCATGGGAGCACAATATAGTAGAAAACAGAAAAATGGCTAAAGAGGTGAGAGATTCTTGTGAAGAAACATTTGGCCTATTAAATATAAAATTGTTAGATCTTGATAAAGGAAGTAGCTCTGGAACGTTGGGTAAAATTAGCATAGTCAAGCATCTACTAGATATTAAGGAAAATGTGGAAAGAGACCAAGTTGAAATATCTCAGATAAGACGGGTCGATATTTCTCAAATAGATAAATGGTTAATAAAGCCAAATCTACATGAACTACTGTCTATCATCATAGAAGAAGGGCAAATAGGAGAAAGATTGCCACAACTAGGAAAGAAGTGTTACATTTTCGAGGCAAATGACCAAACAAAACCTTCCAAGTTGACAGCCCAATTGGTACAAAGATGTATCATATGTATTGAACCAGGGGAAAGGGAAAACTTCTGGAGGCCAATAGTACAGTTGCACGTACCACCTTATTTTGGAGCTAGGAGACAAAGAAAGGAGAACGTCATGCCAACATGAGAGACATCAAGGGAAAATGAAGTGAAGCGTTTCACCTTCTCATTTGTAACTCAAACTTTTAGATGATAGAATTACAAACGCTTAAATCTTGTATAAATATACATTTTGAGAAAGGGCCAAGGGCTTCTTTTTTCTGATTGTAAAGGAGAAGACTCTCTATATTGAGAATTAATACAAATGCAGGACAGAGATTCTACATCTCGTTTATTCTGAGTTATGTGTTCTTTTGTCTTTCCATATTCCAACACACTTTCATATACTTTTATTTGATGAATGTTTAAATCACAATTTAGTACAACATCTACTGTGGTTATATTTCCCTTAGTAATCTAATAACAAATAGATTTTACTCTGTATTCATTGCCAGTTAATACAAGACCTTCCTGTTAATTAGATACTATATTTTACACTTCATCAAAGGTTACATCACTCACTTTCTTCTTCTGTTACAAAGTAAGATTCTTCAGCAATTGATGCCTTGATTTGAGTAGCAGCTTTATGTTTTTCTTTCAATACATTCGATATTTCAAATTTAGCTCAGGTGTGGGAAACAACGTTTGAGCTGTTATAATACTAATTCTTTTTAAAGAACTTCCTCTTGTTATTTAGGTGGTGAAAGGAAAACATTGAAACTTTTTCCTCATTTCCTGATGCCTGAGATTATACTTTAAGCCTTGGTATAAACTCAGGAACAAC
>JZKD02S2047823.1:763509-787590 GCA_000966675.3 Picea glauca
GGTGGAGGGGTTACCACCTATCACACTTAACCATTGAATCAAGACTTGATTGATTTTTTCTTATAAAATGCTTCCTTTTATTATTAATAAGATAAAAACATGTAAATAGAGGGCATTTTATACCAAAAAAGTTGGTCACTAATGCAACATCCACATGTTGAGTGTCCTATCTTAAACACAATTGCCTTAGCTAAAAAAATCAAAACTATCCCAAGGGCTTATGATCCATACATTCATAGAGATTAAACATATTAAGTCTATCCAACTAACATACTTAAAGAAATTAACAATGAATAAAGAGCATTGCCACGATGCAATGAGAATCATGCCTGCATTGGGCAAAGGGTCATCGTGTTCCTTAGGGGGTGGTCCCTGATAATCTTGAATAGACTCCATGTTTGTGACAAAGGGATCCCACCCATCATTCTCGTAAGTAAGCTTAGGCTGTTTTTTCAACTTCACAAATGACTAGAGCTAGTTGAGGAGACTTGTCATCTTGGGGTGGCAAAGGGGGTTGGATGTGGTACCTCAAAACATGCTCTCTTCTTTTGCACATTACTCAGCTTGCATGGTGTTGTGCCCTACTCTCAGAGTGTCAACATCACATGGAACATGTAAGGGATTAAGTAAGAGGCTCACTACTCATGGCACAAGGGGCGCTCCCTCAAAACTCCAATAGTTGATGTAGGTGTGTCATCTCCATTTTAATCATGTTAACCTAAACAATGATCTACAGGTAAAGTTCTGCACAGATCCAAGAAGTGCCATACTTGGTAAAGTATTTTTCACATTGTAATTTTTGAAATAGAGCTTTGTGCCTTCTTTTCCATATATGGAACAAATCTCTATTCTAATGAGATGCATCATTGTATTGATCTAACAACCCATGGAGTCTATCCCCTAATAATGTGTCTTTCCATGAAATAACAATAGGGAGGATCTAATTAGATAATTTGAATGGTCAATCCCAACTAAACTTAGCATAGACACAGAACCAAAATAGGGCATTTAAGGATTCAATTTTCCACATATCAAACATTTGCCTTGAGGCACATTCGTAGAGTTGACAATGTTAATCTCATGGCAAGGTTATCAAGAATTAACGACCAAGCGAAAATGGCTTTCTTAGGATATACATTTGGATTCCACATAATTTAAACCCTAAAGTGCCATGGCTTTTTTTTGGACTTGGGTTTCCACAATTTGTTTAACATGACATCAAGCATTGGCTTTTGACAAAGCTATGTATATCCATTTGTTGCCCTATATTTCTTGAAGGTGAATTTTTTTCCATCCACAGTGCTTCCACCATGTAGTGGGAGCTTAGAGGCCCAATGCAACAATAAGAGAGTCATGGATCGGCTCTTTAATGCGATCCAATACCAACATATCAAGATTGACTAGGTAAAATTTAACTTTTAACTCTTGCTATTACAATTAGCCCCTAACTTGCGTGTTAAGGACATTTGTTATCTTATTGACGACTCTTCTGAAAAATGAGAGTGCTGAGAACCATGTAATCTTAACAAGAACCTTGTCAGGCTAAGATAGGGACCACCACATGGACTCCAATTATTGGAAGACAAACCAGATCTAAGAGAATCTTTTTTTAGACAAGATGAGGATTGACTACCTCCCATGCTTTACATATACTTTGGGCCACAAAGTTGCCCTTGATCTTGATCTACACTAGAGTAGTGATAAGTCTTTGTACTTTAAGGTTGTTAGGGACCTAACCTCTCACGTAGGTAGAATAATATATTTCCATGTAATAAAGGTCAATATTAATAAGGCCTAGCAACAAGGAAGAATAAGTCAAATGTAAGAAGACCTAATAGAAGTTTCCGCTTCTAGAAGGATCTTTCTCTAGATTGTTCTTTTGATAGACATATTTAGTATAAATATGAGTAGAGGGTATGAGAAGTTTTGTCTTGGATATTATTGTAATAGAGCTCTGCTTTGCTGGAGGTTTCCCCCTCGAAGAGGCAAGTGAACATTGCTCTTAGTAATCAAAGTGCTCTTTCTGGTGTCATTTTGGTATTATTTTGGTATTATTGTGGTGTTGTTCTGGTTATATTGTTGTTTATCTACCATTGCTAGCTAACTATTTATGTTCTACATACTATTTTATATCTGGAATATTACAAGTGGTATCATAGCACCTTCCTCGGCAAAAAATTATGGGTTAATTTTTTTTTTTTTTTCAGGGTAGAGACATATTCCGACGTCTTTAAGCTATACAAAGATCTGTCGTTACACGCATAAACCCACGGTCAGGGATTCATACACGCAGGAAATACAAGTGGTACTTAAGCGCACATCTGTTGGTCACCCTTATAATCCTTGTTGGTACCCCTTTGAGTGATAGCGCATTAGACAACACTTGTATACATATCGACCTAGATCTCCTAAAGCCCTCCATAGATAAACCGACCGGTTTCTTGACTGCTATAGTGCCACCGAGAACAACACTCGGGAAGATACTCTCTAGTACATGGGTAGTTGAGTAGTATGGCTAAGGGCACGATCTAGCTTCCTTAGTTGGTGCCCTGAGATATTGGGCCAAGTACTACTATTGGACCTCGCACGTATATCAGAGAGCTATAGCACATGGAAAACCTTTGTCTGTAGAACCCTTGAATACCTAACCTTTGGGGATGAATTAAAAAAAAGAAGAAAAGAAAGCCAGACAAGATCTATTGCTGCACAACTGTGTTCGAGTTGCCAAATCACTACACATTTATTCCTGATTAAGCATTTGGGCATTTCATCACTGCAGTATTCTTCAGACCGGAGTATAACTCCGCAGGTGTAAAAATAAGTCTGGATTTTGTTGCACCATTATTTGAGACCTATTCCATTGGATTTATCTCTTCGCCCTTATCACATTCATACCTATCATTTTTCAGTAAATTTTTTGACCCCACCCGCCCCTTTTCGGTTCCCTTGTCATCATGGTCCATACCCATAGCCAAGACTTGGAATCTTGCTTCAATACCTTGCAATCTAATTTCATAGAGACCCAACAAGAAGTGAGACAACTCAGTGCCAATATTTCCACCATCAATAAAAACATGCATTCCTCCATCGCTGCCTCAATCGAGGAACTCAAAGAAGACCTCAAACAAGACATTACTAGCCAGCTTGAATCTGTCGCTTCGATGATCTGTACCAAGTTGCATATCCCTACAGATCCTCCTTTATCTGACCCACCTTTGCATACCGACGCTGAAACTTCCTCTCATTTCCATAATTTTCATCCCCATCACTTTCAGCGTGACCTATGCCTTCCGCGTTTGGATGTGACCAAATTTGATGGCTCGGATCCCACTGGTTGGGTAACTCAAATGGAACATTATTTCTCTTTGTATGAAATTATAGATGACTTGGCCAAAGTCTAGTATGGTGTTCTCCATCTAGATCAAGAACGTTGGCAATAGTGGAAATGGAGAAAAACTACCCGTCAACGGTATGTTTCTTGGACACACTTTGTGGCAGAGATTTATGAATGCTTTGACACTGACACCAACCATTTAGGATATTTGACAAAGTTGAAACATTGTGGCACAGAGGAATACTTTATAGCTTCTTTTGAGCGATTGGATTTTCGTACAGAGGGCATGTCTGATGCTTGTTTTTGAGAATGTTTTATCAATGGCCTCAAGGATGAGATTCCTGCCCATGTCCTCATGGATCAGCCTCAAAGTTGGGTGGATGCTACTAAAAGAGATAAGGAAGCACAACAGGTTGTCTCTTCTCAAAACCAGAAACCCTCTTTTATTCCTCACACTAAACCGGTAAATCCCACTCACCCTTATACCACACTAAAGATCCAAAAATTGACCAGGGTCGAAATGGCTGAACGCCAACTCAAAGGAATTTGTTATAATTGTGATGACAAATATTTTCCGGGACACAAGTGTAACGAACAAAATATTTTTATGGCCATCTCGGAGGATGTTTCAGAAGAGGATGTTGAAGCTCCCCTTGTGTCGGTGTCACCTGAACCCAGTGACATAACCCCTCCCTCAGACCCTCCTGAAGTCGAACCGGTCATTTCCCTAAATGCTCTCACTGGCTTCTCTGCTCCCCAAACCCTCAAGCTAATTGGCTACATCAAGCATAGGAAAGTCATCAATCTTGTTGATAGTGGAAGCACCCATAATTTTATTCATCGCCACATTGCCCAAGAAACTAATTGCTATATCTGTGCATTCAATAATTTCCAAATCATGATTTCTAATGGTGGGTCCATGAAATGTGGAGGGCATTGTGAAAATGTGCATCTCCAAATTCCTGACTACCTCCTGAAATATCATATGTTTGCTATCGACATGGGCGGTTGTGACATTGTGTTGGGTGCAGATTGGCTAAGGATTTTGGGTCCCATTCTCATGGATTTTAAGGAATTAACCATGCAAGTCAACCAGGAGGGTCAACAATACAAGTTACAAGGCATCACCATCGGTTCCCCTAAGATCATTAGTTTCCATCGCATGGAAAATTTTCTCAAAAAAGGTCATTCTGGCATTATTTCCCAACTCCATGCCATACAAGCAACTGAGACACCCTCTGTGCCGCAAGACCTCCAATCCATCCTCTCTAAACATCAAGTGGTTTTTTCCAGTCCCCAGGGACTCCCTTCTTCCCATGGTGTTCATGATCATTCCATTCCCCTTGTACCAGGAAGCCTTCCTCCCAATATCCATCCCTATCATCACCCATTTTCCCAAAAAAATGAAATTTAGAAAATGGTTCAAGAACTACTTAACGCGGGTGTTATCCGCCCTAGTATGAGCCCCTACTCTTCTCCTATGGTCATGGTCATGAAGAAATAAGGTTCTTGGCACATGTGTCCTGACTTCCGCGCCCTCAACAAACTCACCATTAAAGACAAATTTCCCATTCTTGTCATTGATGACTTCTTGGATGAATTGAGTGGTGCCCAGTTATTTACTAAACTTGATATTTGTTCTAGATACCACTAGATCCATATGAAAGAGGTAGACATTCCTAAGACTGCCTTTAGAACTCATGAGGGCCACTATGATTTTTTGGTCATGCCCTTTGGCTTGTGTAATGCTCCCTCCACTTTCCAAAGCCTCATGAATCATGTCTTCCATCCTTTTCTCCATCATTTTATATTAGTTTTCTTTGATGATATCCTCATCTATAGAAAAACCTGGACATACCATCTTGCTCAAGTGGATCGA
The DNA here is from genome assembly GCA_000966675.3 of Picea glauca. Lineage (NCBI taxonomy): Eukaryota > Viridiplantae > Streptophyta > Pinopsida > Pinales > Pinaceae > Picea > Picea glauca. Next base: position 768,723 of record JZKD02S2047823.1, read on the forward strand.
GTTCTCCATCTACTCTCTCAGCACCAACTTTTCCTGAAAAAATCTAAATGTGCTTTTGGCGCCTCGAAAGTCGAGTACTTGGGTCATCTTGTTGGAAAGGACGATGTCAGGGTGGATCCTAAAAATATTTAAGCTACGTAATAATGGACTCACCCAAAGACTCTCAAAAGATTGCATGAATTTCTTGTCTTAACAGGTTATTATCACAAGTTTTTTCATAATTATGGAAAGATTGTGATACTTCTCACTGCACTCCTTAAAAGGAATTATTTTGCTTGGACTCCAACAGCTGCTCAGGATTTTCAAACCTTGACGATGGCCATGTGCACCACTCCAGTCCTGGCCCTTCCTTATTTCACAAATACCTTTGCCCTGGAATCTGACGCTTTAGGGAAAGGAATTGGCAATGTCCTTATGCAAGAGGGTCGGCCTTTGGCCTTTACCAACAAATAACTGTCTGAACAAAATTTGGGAAAATCTATCTATGAAAAGGAAATGTTGGCTATTCTACATGTCATTGATCTTTGGTGCCCTTATCTGTTGGGGCAACGCTTCCAAATTAAGACAGATCATCAAATCCTCAAGTATTTTCTGGAACAACACATTTCCTCCCTAGAGCAACAAAAATGGGTGACTAAGCTCTTTGTATATGATTATGAGATCAATTACAAGAAAGGCAAAGACAATGTGGTTGAAGATGCAATTTCCTGAAAATATGAAGATGAAGGGTCCCTTTTTTTCTCTCTCCTTCATTGTACCAGATTGGCTCCAAGTTGTTCGCTAGGAATGGCTATACGATCCCAAAAGTTTTCATCTGATACAACATTTGAAGTCCAATTCTCCAGTTTCCTTAGGGTAATCTTGGCTCCATGATGACTTTCGATACAAAGGCCATTTGTATTTAAGTAAATAGTCAAAACTTAAATCCACGGTACTTTCTGAGATTCATGCTACACCCATAGCTGCACACTTCGGGTTTACCAAAACCTAGGATAGGGTCAAACGTTCTTTTTTCTAGGATGGTATGAAACAGGACGTTCATAATTTTGTGGCCGAATGTGATATGTATCAACGAAACAAGGGTGAAATAGTCAAATCTTCTAGCACACTACAACCACTTCTAATTCCACCTGTTATTTGGCAGGATATCTCTATGTATTTTATTGTAGGCTTACCTAGATCGGGCAATAAATCAATCATCATTGTGGTAGTTGATTGCCTTTCCAAATATGCTCATTTCTGTGCTCTTCAACACCCATTTACAACATCCACAGTGTCACAACTCTTCATGGATCAGGTCTTCAAGCTTCATGGCATGCCACATTCTATTGTTTCTGATTGCGACCCAACTTTCACCAACAATTTTTGGCAAGAAATATTCAATCTACAAGGAACCCAATTGCATCTCAGCACAACTTATCATCCCCAGACTGATGGTCAAACTGAAGTTGTCAACAAGTGTTTGGAAACATATTTGAGGTGTTTTGCATCAAAAAATAAAAATCAATGGGCTCAATGGTTACCACTAGCTGAATGGTGGTACAACACTTCATACCATACAACTACCCACATGACTCCTTTTGAAGCAATATATGACCAAAATCCAACTTCAGTTCTCTCATATTTACCAGGTGTCTCGAAGGTCCAGGCGGTTGACCAAACGCTTACAGTTCGAGAGGCTATTCTCCATACCCTCAAAGAGAATTTGGTCATGGCCCAAAATCGCATGAAGCAACAAGCAGATCAAGGTCGCTCTGGACGTCAATTGGTAGAAGGGGATCAAGTGTTTCTTCGACTGCAACCTTACAAGAAAAATTCCCTCAAGGTTGACCATTGTCATAAAATGGTGCCCAAATTTTATGGTCCTTATACCGTTCTCAAGTGTGTGGGACAGGTGGCTTATCAGTTAGATTTTCCCAGTCATTCTAAGCTACATCCTGTTTTTCATGTTTCCTTCTTAAAGAAGGTGATTGGAACTAAGTTGCAAACTCAAACCAACCTTCCTGAGTTAGACGAAGAAGGATCCATTTGGATATATCCACAAGCAGTTTTGGACCAGCGTGAGCGTCGCCTGTGTCAGCGAACCATCAAGGAAGTGGAAAGATACAACCCCAACAAATGCCATTGGGTAACCAACTACCATTCTACAACAATTTCCACATCTCAAGCCTTGAGGACAAGGTTGTTTTTAAGGGGGAGGACATGTTAGTGACTTAATCCCTCTGTTACACATCAAAATTACTCATTTCAATGATGACCTATTTTCATCATTACAAGTGTCACATATTGAACACAAGTGTCGCAAGTGTCGCAAACATCATACTACCATCTTGCCTATGTCATGTCTCTAACGACATCACAAAGACACTTAAGACACCTTCAAAGACTGGTTTAAGAAGGAGAAATCATTTCATGAAGAGTACAAATCTTTTTCCATGAAGAAAACCACTCAAAAATCATTTTTAGAAGTCAACGCTCCCCTATACACTGTCAGGGAGCATCAACGCTCCCTAGCCTTATTTGGGGGAGTGTTGTAGAACTCTGTGCACTCTTTTGGGGGAGCGCTAGCCTATTTGAGAAAATTTTGGGCTGTTGAGGAGAATCAGGAAAGAATCCCCTTCATATCTGGATTTTTTTGGATTTGAATCTGAGGCCAAGGCTCGATCTTAGGGAGGATCCACAACTGAAGGAGAAATATCCTCAACCTATCCCAAGAATCTCTAAGGTGGTTGGGTCTCTCCAAGCTTATATAAGGAGGCCCTCTCATGGAAAAAGGGGATATATGGAGAAATTGAGAAGCACCTAACTTATGATCTCATAATGAAGGGAGACATTGAGAGTATCAAACTTATGATCTCATAAGGGAGATATCATTGGAGCATCATCAACTTGTGTGTGGATTACTTGAGAAAAGGGTTGGACAAGGAGAGCTGGGAGAAGTTGCTGCATCTACTTCATGGTTGTAAGCATCATCTCACTTTGTTCTCATTAATATACATATGTGTTTGGCCTGTTTATTTCAAGGTTGTATTTTTTCTACATAAGCTTGTCTATATTAGATAGATTTGGTTTTAAACTAATCTTAGTAGAATAGGAAGCTTGTTCCGTCGTTGTTTGATTTGCAGGACTTACCGAGGAGCTTAGACATCAAATCTCAACCTGGATTTTGCAAGGATGAACACTGTTAAAAAGGTATTATTTTTCTTCCTCTTCTCTATATATTGGTTTAATTAGATTTACAAGGATGTCAGTAACCATAGTTAGCACCCTTTCTGTCTTGGCCTTAGGAGTCTAGAGTCCAAGAGAGAATCCACTTGTCCGCAGGGGGATTTATCTGTAATAGAAATTGGTGAATCCACTAGGGAAGGAATCCTATTTTTATTTCCTTGGTTTGTTCCTTCCCTTTTACCACCTTTCATATCATGTTTTCTATGTGTTTATGATCGATTAGCCTTCTCCTAACTTCACTAGCATTTTCACCATTTTTTATGCATTTTGGGTGATTGTTTTTCAATTTTTTGGCTCTTTTTCTGAGTTTCTGGGAGGACCAACGCCCCCTTGTAGGCCATGCCAGAGAGCCAATGCTCCCCTAGAGTGTATTAGGGGGCAATGCAACACTCTGTGCACCCTTCCGGGGGAGTGCTAGTCTCATTTTTTAGAGTTTTTGCCTTCTTTTGCTCAGTCTTTTGCAGCCTATTTTGCAGAGCTCTTTACCCAGAGTCTGTGGTTGTTTGGATTTGTTTTTTATGGTTGTTTATTCTTATCACTCCCTCTTGTCTTGATTGGAGCTTGAAACCTTTTTCAGAAATGTGAAATTGCCTTTTCTAGCTGCGTGTTTTGTTAGGACAGTGTTGAGTGATTTCTCTTTCTCCCTATCTTTTCTTAGATTCTTCTCTGCGTTTTATTTGTGTTCCTTGAATGATTGATTGGTTGTAGAATCCTTGATGGTTTTCTTTCTTGTTAGAACAAGTTTCTACTTGTTTTCTTTCATACCTCACTACCTTGAGTGCATGCTTTGTTTGTATCCCTTTTGCTTCGTATCTTTTGCATCTTCATAGAACTCTTTCTCCTGATTGAAAGTAGTGGAGCATTGAAGCTTTTTTATTTAATTTATGTATACATCATAATCAAACAAAGAAGATAAATTCATTTTTGCTTTTGCGTAGTGAAACTAGCTTGCATTTGAAGTAGCGGAATTGCATGTTTTTTTTGGCATTTTGGGACATTGTGCATCTGGAATGATGAATGTTTTCTCCTTCTCGTAGAATAGATTTCATCGAAATGTAAAGATTGTATCTTCATCCCTTTTCATAACTTCTGAGTCATGCCATTTTCAAAACACCATATTGTCCACACAATTTTCCATTTGAGTAACAACAGCCCTAAAAATCAAGCACTAAACTAAAAATTGATTAGACATTTTTATATTTTCTAGTAGCAAACCTACATTAGATTAGTTGTAGAGATTTGGAATAGGTGTGAAAGATAACTTTCCAAAGATGAAAACAAACAAAGTATCTTGTGTTAGTCACATTGAGACTGGCAGAGTTAGTCACCCTACTTTGTTAGTCTTGGTGTAGAGATTGCGCGTATTATGGGGGTTCCTTGAAGGTATACCCACAATTATGAGTGGAAGCCTTTCAAGTTGATTTTGGGCTTGATACCCTGCCCTTGTGCATGGATCGGACTGTCGAATGTTTCCCTAGGAATCATTGTTTTAGTTGGTAACCTTAGTGGCCTATCTCTTTAGGGTCTTTACACAAGGTGACTGTGGAGGGGGAATTCTTCACAGTACCTGGAATCGACGTTGGCCAAACTCACTCGGGCTCCTTGGAGGGTATACCCACGATTATGTGTGGGAGCTTGCACCAGGGTGTAAGTCCGTTAAGAAGGTCGTCAATGTAAATTTTCCACCTGCTCTATCTCATCCCCTTCTTACTTTGTTCTCGTGATGTTGGATTTCATCACCAACTAGTGTGCTCATTGTGAGAAGGTTTTGTTTGCTTGCTTTCTTACTAGATTTTTAGCGTGTGTTGTTTGTTCTCCCTAGAAAAATTTAGGTTGGATCTTTATTTTTATGGCATCAGTTCCCGGAATGACCAATGAAGGAGCCCCTTTTCCAGGGGAACCCTTTATTTTTCCTTCTTACGAAAATGTTGGTCCTCCTTACATCGCTACTTTGAGCCTTCCAAGTCTCACAATTGGGTTACCGGTATGGTTGTTTTCCACTTTAGTGATCTCGACTGCAGATGCTTCAGATGTAAGCACACCACCCAAACATCAACCTCATGTCGACCTTTCTCCTTCTTCAGCTGTCAGGTCTCCTTCCATTTCTCCTTCTTCACCTAGTGAAATCTCTCAAGCGAGTAGCCAGATTGATAAGAAGAAGAAGAAACAGAAAGAGAAGAAGAAGAACCAGAAAGGGACCAAGCCTCTAACTACATCAAATGTTGGATCCAAGCAACCAACTACTGTTAATAGTACTGGGAGTGTTGATGAGGTCATCAAGACTACAACGAAAAATCTAAAACCCAAATTCCCTTGCAGTCTTTGTAAGGATGACCACTTTCTGAGGGATTTCCCTGGTCTTCCCAAGGTCTTAGAAATGTGGTCTTCCACGTCATCAACCCCTGCTGGGTATTCTGGTGATTCCCCATCAACTAGTGACGTTAAGGTTGGTAAGAAGAAGACAACTATCAAGTTTCCTTGCATGTTGTGCAAAGGTGATCATTACTCTCACTTTTGTCCTAGTATGGACGAGGCTTCTTCTCTTTTGGAAAAGCTTCAACTTCCAACTAGCTATCGTAATATTTCCCCCAACCCATCGTTAGTTAATGGACTGGTCAATCCGGCTCCATCCCCAGTCATTCTTGTTGATCAGGTGGTCAATCTGGTTTCATCCTTGGTTGAACCACTACCCAAAGTAGTTGATCCAGTTTCGTCATCGATCAGCCCCACTTTTCATCTAGAAAGTGAAACCCAAGTGACTGATCCAATCCCATCATTAGTTAGTCCCACCCTTCATTCGAACAGTGCCAAAGTGGTGGATCTGGTTCTACCATTGGTCGATCCCACTCCTCCCTTGAGGAGTGCCAAAGTGAATGATCCAGTGCCTTCCTCGATCAGTCACACCCTTCGTCTAAAGAGTGACAAAATGGTTGCTCCGATTACATCATCGGTCAATCCCACTCTTCCTCTGAGGAGTGCCAACGTGGTTGATCCGATCTCATCATCGGTCAATCCTACTCTCCCTCTAGAGAGTAAACCCAATACTGCCCACATTTTCCTCGTTGATACACAATCTACCATGTTGAGGGGCATTCCTCCTTCTCCCGCGAAACCCCCTCCAAGTAATCAGGGGGTGCACTAACTGGACCTCGTCTTCCCTCTCACATTCCTTTCCAGATTATAGTACAATTTTGTGGTTGGGACGTTCCTTAGACGTTGATAGATGAAGGTGCATTTGTTAGTATTTTGTCCTCTATTACTTGGCAAGCTTTGGGTTGTCCTTAGCTTGCGCCGATTACATAGAATTTGCTATCTTTTAACAGAAGAACCAATCAAACTTTAGGGACCCTTCCTCAGGTTCCTGTAACTTTGGGAGGGAAAACTATCTTTATTGATGTCATGGTAGTCCAAGACCCCTTGGATTTCTCTTTACTCCCTGGGCGGGATTATGTCTATGTCATGAAAGCTATTGTGTCCACTCTTTTTCGTGTGATATCTTTTCCTCACGATGGAAGAATTGTGACGATTGATCAACTTTGATTCATTGGTCCTAACTGAATTACCTCTCTAAATGGTTCTTATATGTAGACAGTATCGCCCCCGCCACATGTTAATTATGTGGCATTGTCTTCCATGACTTCAACTCTGGATGATTTAGATCTAGTAGTTGACATGGTGATCTCTTTGATATGGATTTTAGATCTAGATCTCCTTACCCTTATCGAGGTCATTGACATGTATTACTTCCAGAGTTTTCTCTTCCATCTAGTGAATATCTCTTGGAAGCCATGATCGATGTTTGTCCCTTGACATGTGTTCCTTCCAGGGCATTATCCTCTTGGAAGTCATGATCAAGAAGAGGTCATGAGCATAGTTTATCTTCTCTATGGCAAGCTCATTAAAAAATGAAAAAAAAGGCCACGAGCATAGTTTCCCTTCTCTGTGGAAAGCTTGTTAAAAAATGAAACAATAGTATGAGCATAGTTTTCCTCTCTATAACAAGCTTGTTAAAAAATGAAACAGAAATCTGGGAATTGAACCTGGAACCTTGAGCATAGTTTTACTTCTCTGTGGAAAGCTCGTTAAAAAATTAAACAGAGGTCCTGAGCATAGTTCTTTTCATGTTCCAAGATCGTTAAAAAATGAAACAGTGACCTCTCCCTTTGATTCAAGTATTTCGATAGGTCTCATATTTGAACCTTCATTTCATCCACCTGTATCATTTTTCTCCATCTAGTAGAGAAATCGGTGACAACCTTAAAGTCAGTGAATGAATTGAAGCTTGGGGGGCATGTCTCCAGCCTTTGATTATAATTATGGAGTTAAGATGCTAGCTTTTCAAGCTAGGTCAGAGTACCAAGCATCCATGGGTATCCCAACCTTTGGAAATTAGGTTGGGAATTTACAAGCATTGTTTAATTTTGTTTCAAGCTAGTGTAAAAATGAAACCAATAACAAGATTAGTCTTTGTTCTTTCTCACGCTCGAAAATACATGAGAATGTAACTGAGTATACTTTAATCAATTTTTTGGACTCGTAAAGGTTATACGAAAAAGGAACCCCTTGGATTCTCCTTTAATCTCTTTTCAGACTCTCTAAACATGAAAAGATTGTCGCGTGATCTTGCTTCCTTTCCCACTCATTAAAAGGTTTGAAAGGGCGTCTTTTGAGTGATAATTTATCTCTTTTTTGATGTCATGAGACTAACATTACGAAAAAGGACAACCCTGGAGTCATCTTTAAGTCATTCTCAGACTCTCTAAATATGAAAAACCACTGAGTTTACCTTCTCTGGACTTGTTAAAAAAAAATCATACATTGAAGGTCCCATATGGGACCAAACCCTTACTTATTCCAGTTTGTTAAACAAAGGAAGAGGGACTTACCGAAGGTGAGTTATATCGAGCATGTGTTACCCTCCTCGAGCTCGTTAAATTAAAAAGAGGTACTCATCTATTTGGATGGGGGGGAATTTGAAAGAAGTAAGCCAAGCAGTTTTTGAGAACATCAATAGTCACCCTTACAGTCACCCTTGAACACAACACTTTATCTTTGCATGCATTTTTAATCCGCTAAACCTCTACACTGAACCAATCCTCTGAGTTTCCTTACTCCTTTGGGTCACCCGACGAAAGCCATAGTATTCACTGCATTATCTTGTTTTGGTCCATGTCATGTTTCTATTGTCGTGCCTTAGTGTTCAAGGGAAGTATCTGCCTCACGAGTCAACCATCACAAATCTCTGTTTCAATACCCGTGTCAGTCCGTGTTCTTTTGATCCACCAATTTACATCTCTGTGTCAGTTTCGTGTCATTGATGGGGGATACATCAAGGCCCTCCTTCGATGAGTCTAGTCCTGTCAACTTTAGAACATTATCCAGGAACTAGACTTAGAAACCAGTTAGTGCCTTGGGACCTGCATGCCTCAATGGAAGGCCTCCTCACATTCGACAGTGGGTTTACATAATTGACCTCTGATTAGATGATTCCATAGATGTTCGACTTCATCTCATCTATTCACATTTGCTGGAATGTACTAGGGTACCTTGGGAATCATTGACATCAATGGTGATATCCCTCGCGCTTGTTAACGATTTACCTCATTGACCGATAATCAAGTGGTTTCTGCCATGTTTGACATCAAGACATCTATTCACGTGGTTAGATTCATACTACATCGTGATCAGTAAGAAGACCCTGGTTTGAGTCATCACTCTTATATGTACTTTGCCTAGGTTGCAATGGAGTTTCTTTTGAACATTGACACATATATTGTCCCATAGATCCACTTTGTATTGGTCGTGGCTATGTCTTGTCGTCTCATAGATCCACTGTGTATTTTTCGTGGCTACGATCAGTTCATGTCATGGAAGTATAGATCCACATTGTATATTTGGTGGCTATACTCTTTTGTCAGTATAATTATGGATCCACAGTTTATTTTATGGTGGCCATACCTTGAAAGTCTTTATCACTCAAGCATAGGTATGCTTGACTTGGGTTTGATACATGTCATAATATTTGTTTGATGGTTGTGTGTAGCTTCTTCCAGGTTCTTTGAGTCCATGCCCTTGCTTGAAAAAGTCTACAAAGTACTTCAGTCATCAATTTTTTTCTTCTAACCTCGTACTTTGCGGGGCAATCTGTTACACATCAAAATTACTCATTTCAATGATGACCAATTGTCGTCATTACAAGTGTCGCATCTTGAGCGCAAGTGTCACAAGTGTCACATCTTGGCCGAAAGTGTTGCAAACATCATACTTCCATATCGCCTATGTCGTGTCTCTAACGACATCACATGGACACTTAAGACACCTTCAAAGACTGGTTTAAGAAGGAGAAATCATTTGATGAAGAGTACAAAGCTTTTTCCATGAAGAAAACCACTCAAAAATATTTTTTAGAAGGCAGTGCTCCCCTATACATTGTTAGGGAGCATTGGCACTGCCTAGCCTTCTTTGGGGGAGTGGTGCAATGCTTTGTGCACCCTTTTGGGGGAGAGCTATCCTATTTGACCAATTTTTGGGTTGTTGAGGAGAATCAGGAAATAATCCCCTTCATATCTGGAGTTTGTTGGATTCGAATCTGAGGTCAAGGCTCGATCTTAGGGAGGATCCACAAATGAAGGAGAAATATCCTCAACCTATCCCAATAATCTCTAAGGTGGTTGGGTCTCTACAAGCTTATATAAGGAGGCCCTCTCACGACAAAAGGGAATATATGGAGAAATTGAGAAACACCTAACTTATGATCTCATAAGGAAGGGGGACATTGAGAGTATCAAACTTATGATCTCATAAGGGAGATATCATTGGAGCATCATCAAATTGTGTGTGGATTACTTGAGAAAAGGGTTGGATAAGGAGAGATGGGAGAAGTTGTTGCATCTACATCATGGTTGTAAGCATCATCTCACTTTGTTCTCATTAATATACATATGTGCTTGGCCTGTTTCTTTCAAGGTTGTGTTTGTTCTACATGAGCTTGTCTATATTAGATATATCTGGTTTTAAACTAATATTAGTAGAATAGGAAGCTTGTTCTGTCTTTGTTTTATTTGCAGGACTTACCGAGGAGCTTGGACATAAAATCTCAACCTGGACTGGGCAAGGATGAATGCCATTAAAAAAGTATTATTTTTCTTCTGCTTCTCTATATATTGGTTTAATTAGATTTAAAAGGATGTCAGTAACCAAAGTTAGCACCCTTTCTGTCTTGGTCTTAGGAGTCTAGAGTCCAAGAGAGAATCCACTTGTCCGCAGGGGGATTTCTCTGTAACACCCTCACATAGGTAGAATATTATATTCCGATGTAATAAAGGTCAATATTAATAAGGCCTAGCAATAAGGAAGAATAAGTCGAATGTAAGAAGACCTAATAAAAGATTTCGCTTCTAGAAGGATCTTCCTCTAGATGGTTCTTTTGATAAACATATTTAGTATAAATAGGAGCCGAGGATATGAGAAATTTTGTCTTGGATATTATTGTAATAGAGCTCTGCTCCACTAGAGGTTTCCCCCTCGAAGAGGCAAGTGAACATTGCTCTCAGTAATCAAAATGCTCTTTCTAGTGTTATTCTAGTATCATTTTGGTATTATTGTGGTGTTGTTCTGGTTATATTGTTGTTCATCTTCCATTTATATCATTTTATTTCTTTCTGCATACTTTTTTTTATATGGAATATTACACTGCAACTCTCAAGACCTAATAATTTACAATGGAGTAATGAAGTGGCCAAAATCCAACCAGATGATTTGTATTCATGGGCTAGGTAGTAGTGTCGTAGATTACGTGATATCTGATATCCCTGTTTCCATCCAAATATTAAATTTTTACCTTTTGAATGACCATGAACCTGAATCTAATCATAGAACTTTAAATCTAACTCTAAACTTTGCCATGCACAAGAGCGCCATTGAAGAGAATTTTGATAATCAAAGGAAACTGCGCTTTGACAAAAGTAAAATTGACGTTTTCTTAAAGGATTTAAATATTGAATTACACCTCCTAACCTATAAGAAAAACATTGAATGCCTCTATCATAATTTTACAACGACCCTTTCCACTTCTATTAACAAGTTCTCTTTCGAGGTGTCTTGTAAAAAAAATAATAGAAATACCAACCCTTGGTATGATAAAGAATGTAAAATTGCTAAGAAATCCATTAGGGATGCTTCTAATGAGTCCTTAAAACTATATAAGATAAATACGTACAAATCCATAATTAAAAGGAAAAAAATTACTATATCAATAAAAGGAAAGAGAATCTTTCACAACTATCTAAGCTAGATCCTAAGAAGTTTTGGAGGAAAATCCTTTTCCGCAATACTAAATAAATAACATGATTCCCTTAAGGCACTGGAATTGCTACCTTAAAATTCTTTACGAGTTTCCTAATTCCATGGACACCATTCCTATTGTCCCTATAGAGGATGATTTTTTTTTTTTGGATGACATAGAGTTTGGGGTTAAGCAGCGTGCAAATGGGAAAGCTAAGGACATCGAAGGCTACCAAGCTGAAATTTTTAAAATCAGAGGGCCTATCCTCATCCCTCACATACATAAGCTCTCCAATTTAGTAGTCAAGTAGGGCTTCCCTAAAACTTGGATGCAAAGCCTCATTGTTCCTATTTTTAAAAATGGGGATAAAAACATTCCCTCTAATTATAGGAACATTATGATTATCCCGATTTTAGCCAAGCTTTATGGAATTATTTTAGAAAAGAAGGTTATCCTTTGGCTAGAAAGTCACAGTAAAAGAGCTAAAGGCTAGGCTGAGTTTAGGAGATATCATTCAACTGTGGACCATATTGTTACCTTTAGGATCATTGCAAAGGAGTTCCGCAATACTAAAACCAATCTCTTTTTTTGTTTTGTTGACTTTAGAAAATATTTTGACTTGATTCCCAGGAAAAACCTTTGGAATAGGTTGGAAGAGAAAAAAGTTCTTTTCGAGTTGAGGGCTGTTGCAACAAGGCTGTATGAGAATGTTATTTCCAAGTTTAAGAACACTGAGGGCTGGTCGAAAAATATAAAATGAAATATTGGAGTCAAGCAAGGTTGTCCCTTGTCCCCTACCCTTTTTGGCATATACATTGACAAGTTAGAATATTCTCTGGAAGAAGCAGGTTGTGTCAGCCCTAGTCTCATTGGTATAGTCATCAATCTTCTTATTTATGCCGATGATATCATTCTTATGGAAAGGATCACCCACGATCTTCAAAACCAACTAAGAATCCTCAAGGATTTTTTCTCCAATATGGGCATGACTATTAATAATGACAAGACTAAGTTCATGATCATTAAATCCAATACTAGCACTTATGGTACGTTCGTATATGACAACAACAACTTGGAGGAAGTGAATTCATACAAATATCTTGGAATCGATATTCACCACAAGCTCAACTGGAATTATAACATTGAGAAGAGGATTATTGGGGGATGGAAAACTTATTGTGGTCTTGAAAATAATTGTAAATCAATTGTTCTTTGGATATGGGATAAGAAGAAACTCCTCTTTGAGACTCTTGTTACACTTGTTATTCTTTATGAATGTGAAGTCTAGGGATGTAGTATCTCTCACAAATCTTGGAGAAAACATAGAAAACATATCCTACTAACTAATGACCCATGGAGAGGGGTTATGATTGGATCATAACACGCCCTCCCCCTTCAAAATCATCCTTGTCCTCAAGGATGTAGGTGAAAAAGCTATCGGAGTATAGTTGTTGATTCCCTTGTATCATCCTCTGGTGATGTGTTCTTCCACTAGATCAACACTTCTTTGATAGTTCTACCATGCAGCTAACATTCACGGTGATTGAGGACTGCGTCTGGTTGAATCCAAAGGGAGCCTTCGTCATCTAATTTTAGAAGGATGGCTTGGACCCTGCAATTCTGTCCCACCACTTTCTTCAGACAGGGAACATGGAACATCAGATGGATTTTGGAAGTAGCCAAAAGGGATAATTTGTAGGCCACTGAACCAATATGCTTGATGATCTGGTAGAGCCCATAAAAATTGGGTGCCAACTTGTGATGTCCCTAGGCTTTGAGAGATGTTTTCTTGTAAGGTTGGATCCTAAGAAACACCCAATCACCTTCCTAAAAAACCCTTTTTGAATAATGTTGGTCCGCTTGTTTCTTAATGCAATGTTGGGCCATGTGGAGGTTATCCTTCAGAGCCGAGAGGGTGGTTGTGCGACCTTGCAACATTGTATCAATAGATTGGACCTTTGATTTGCCTAGAATATAGGTAGTAACTGTAGGTGGTATTTTTCCATACACTACTTCATATGGGGTCATTTTAGTGTTCATATGATAAGAAGTATTGTACCACCATTCTACCAAGGGGAGCCATTGTACCCACTAGTTTTGTTTGTCCGAAGTAAAATAACACAAGTAGGTTTACAAACATTTGTTAACCACTTCCATTTGGCCATCATAATGGGGACGATAGGATATGATCATGTTTATTTGAGTGCCCTGCAATTTAAACAACTCTTTCCAAAATGTGCTTGTGAAAGTGGGGTCACGATCAGATACAATAGAGGTGGGCATGCCATGTAACTTGAAAATATTATCAAGAAAAACTTGTGCTACTAGTGTTGGTGTGAAAGGGTGGGGTAAGGTACAAAAATGAGCATACTTAGAGAGGCGATGAACCACCATCATGATGATAGACTTGTTCCCAGCTTTAGGAAGTCCCATTGTAAAAATCCATCATGATTTTTGTCCATATAGAAGTTGGAATGGGTAGGGTTTGTAGGGTGCCTAGAGACTTGATAGTTTCACCTTTATTACGTTGACACACCACACATTCTATGAAAAAGTGAAGGATATCCTTCTTCATTCCTTCCCAGAAAAAAGAACGATGAGCATGAGCATATGTCTTTTGGAAGCTTGAGCGACCCACAATAGCTGATGAGTGAAACTTGTTTAAGATTCATGGCTTGAGTGCTGAAGAGGGTGAGAGAACCAAACGATCCGTATATCTGAGAACATTGTCCTGCCAAGTGTAGCTGATAGGAGGATTAGGGTCCTCCTGAAGGCATTGAATTAACTTGAAGAGAGTTAGGTGTGTGAGTCACTCTTGGTGTACTTCTTCAATCCAATCAAGGACCGGTAAGGATAAGGAAAAGAGGTATTTGTCTTCCTCATGTTGGCCTGATAATGCATCAACTACTATATTATCTTTTCCCTTTTTGTATATAATTTAATAATCATAACCCGAGATTTTAGTCAGCCACTTATTTTGTTCTGGGGAAGATAGTCATTGCTCCAAAACATATTTCAAACTATGGTGATCTATTTTGATCTGGAAATGATGTCCCAAGAGATATGTCCACCATGTGTGCACCGCATGGAGAATGACCATCATTTCTTTTTCATACATAGATCTACCCAGATTGTGACCACTTAACACTTGGCTAGTAAAGGCCAAAGATCTACCATCTTGTGTGAGCATTGTGCCTATACCAGTGCCAGAAGCATATGATTCCACCACAAATGTTTTATTGAATTTAGGCACTGCTAGGACAGGAGTAGTGCACATGACCCTCTTTAATTTTGTGAAGGATTTCTCAACAATAAGTGTCCAATGAAATTCATTCTTCTTAAGAAGGTCGATCAATGGCTTAGCAATTTTTCCATAATGGTGGAATATTTTTTTGTAATATCCTATGATACCAAGAAAACCCCTTAGGCGCTTTAAGGTCTTGGGTCATGTCCATTCTTGCATAGCTTGTATCTTTTTGGGGTCCACTTTTACCCCTTCTCGACTGACAATGTGTCTCAAGTATTCCACTTCACTGGCTCCAAATGAACATTTGGTATTTTTGACAAACAATTGGTTTTCTTGCAACAATTGAAGGATTTTGTCCACATAAAGAAGGTGGTTATCCCAAGTGTGGCTGTAAATGAGGATGTCGTGAAAGAAAACCAAGAAAAACTTCTGAAGGTAAGGTTTCAATATTTTATTCATGAGACTTTGGAAGGGGGATGGGGCATTACAAAGGCTAAAAGGAATGACCAATAATTCATAATGTCCTTCATGAGTTTGAAAGGAGTCTTCGGAATATCTGCCTCTTTTATCTGGATCTAGTGATAGCCTGAGCGAAGGTCTAATTTGGTGAATACAAAGGCACCTAGGAGTTAATCCACACATCATCAATGACATGAATGGGAAAATTATCTTTGATGGTTAGTTTATTCAGGGCATGAAAATCAGGGCACATGCGCCAAGTACCTTCTTTCTTTAAGACCATCACCATTGGTGAATAATATGGGTTGGTACTGGGGTGAATTACCCCACCTCTAGTAATTTATGTAACATATTTTCTATTTCATTTTTATGAACAAATGGATATCTGTAGGGACATACATTGTGGGGTTGACTGCTTGAAAGGAGAGGGATGCTATGATCATTCTCACCACTGGAGAGAGGTAAGGCTGTGGGAATTTTAGATACCTTAGGGTACTTGTCCAAGATGAGTTGCAGGTTGGGAGGAACTACCTAAGAGGCATGTTCATTGACCTGGATGGCATTAAATTGAGCAATCACACCATGGTGTCCTTTCTTCAACAATTTTTCCATCTTGTGAGAGATGATAATTTCAGTAGAGCCCACTTGGATACCTCATAGGGTATAGGGGTGAGCGTCTTGGGTGAATATCATATACAATTCTTGATAATCCATTGTGATTGTCCATAGAGTGCAAATCCATTCCACTCTTAATACAATATCACAACCACCCATGGAAATAGATAACATGTGGGGTTTCAGAGTAAAATCACCCATTTGGAGTTTGACATTCTCACAACAATCCCCACACTTCATAGTACCACCATTAGCGATGAGGATTTGAAAATTAGAAACAAGGTAGACAAAAAAATGGATCTCATCAGCAAGCCTATGATGAATAAAATTATGGGTGCTACCACTATCAATCAACACCACCGCCGACCGATGTTTGATGTATCCTTGATCTTCAATGTCCACAGGGCCAAAATACCCGAGAGTGCATGAAGTGATATGATGGGTTCCTCTGGTTCCACATGGGTTACAACTGAAGCTTCCTCTTGATCACTTGGTGGATCCTCATTTGATGGGATGTCTTCAGAAGGAGATGAAGCAGGTGCATCAATATGGAAGAAATTTTGTTCTCTACATTTATTCCTTGGTGAATAATTTTCATCACAATAGTAGCAAAGTCCTTTCTTGCAAAGTTCCACCATTTCAGCTGGAGATAATTTTTGTACCTTCAATGTTTTTTTCGGAGCCAGGTGAGCCCTAGGGAGAGGACGGTTGAGAATTGGAGACTTCATGGGTGGGGTATGAAGGATGGTCTCTGCTTCCTTTGCTAATTGACATTCCTACAACTAGGTAGTGGAATGATGCATGCTCACATGAGCCTAGATGGCTTCCTTTAAGACACTGATAAAACATTCAAGGTAAAATGAATCGGATAAGCCCTTAGTCTAGATAGCCAACTATTCAAATGTTATGATGAAATATGTAACTGATCTAGTTTGGCACAACTTGGTGAGTCTACCCAAAAAATGTGATTCTCTATCAAAATAGGAACAAACTGCTTTAGTGAACAGGTTCGAAGTGGGATGTCCTAGATAGCATTTCTTATGCCACTACCACCATTTCCATCATTCTTGATCCAAGTACAAAACCCCTACATGGAGTTTGGTCTCATCATCCCAAATATTATGGATGGAGAAGTATTGTTTCATTTGGGAAACCCACCCTGCTAGGTTGGATCCATCAAATTTATGCATGTCAACTTTGGGAACCTTATTCCAAGAGTGTGGAGAACCCCAAGTAGAGTAAGAAGAATGACTATGCTCATAATGGGAATGATGAGGTTCCTCTGCATTGGGTTCTACCTGCTTACGTTTTGTGAATTGTTGCATGGATTCACAGATGGCTGCTTGGATTGCTGCAGGGAGGGTGTCATTGATTTTTGTTTGTATGGTAGTGGGGATGGAGTCCATTTGCGATTCTAAGCTAGACATCTTAGTATCCCATTCTTCTTGGTTCTGAGCTCGGGTGGTTGGCATGGTAATGACTTAAGTAGTAGATGAGGTGGTGGGATGACAATCAGGACCACAAAAGTGAGATGTACCAGGGTGATCAGGAAAAAGAGAGGAGTCTAATGGGATAGATGTCAAATAAGGTGTCTCGAAAAGGGGTGGGACCAAGGAGAGAAAAAAATATTAAAAGTGAAGGGTACCACTGCGATCATACTGAAGAGAGGAATGCAATGGACTAGGTTACAAATAAGGGTTATGACAGGGCCCAGATGGTTTTTTGGAGTTATACTTCAAGTTGAATGATACTCCAGTGACAAAATGGCCAAATGATTAATAGGAAGAAATGTGTAGGAATTTCGTAACCAAAATACAGGAGACACAGTTGCATGACAATAGATCTTGTTTGTTCTATTTATGTTTCTGTCCCAAGGGTTAGGGTATTCAAGGTTTCTACAGATAAGGGTTTTCCCTATGCTATAGCTCTCTGAGATACGTGCGGGGTCCAACAATAGTACTCGACCCAATATCTCAGGGCACCAACTAAGGGGGCTATATTGTGCCCTTAGCCATACTACCCGACTACCCAGGTACTAGAGAGTATCTTCTCGAGTATTGTTCTCGGTGGCACTATAGTATTCAGGCGACCGATTGGTTTATCTACAGAGGGTTTTAGGAGATCTAGGTTGATCCGTATACAGGTGTTGTCTGATGCGTTACCACTAGAAGGGGTACTAACATGGGTTACAAGGGTGGCCAACAATGTGCGCTTAAGTACCACTTTTATTTCCTACGTGTATGAGTCCTCGATCGTGGGTTTATGCACAAAATGACAGATCTTTGTAGCTCAAATACATTGGAATACGTCTCTACCTTGAAAAGAATTTACCCCACAAGTTCTTCCCAAGAAAGAGCTCTAATACCGCTTGCAATATTCCAAATATAATATAATATGCAGAACATAAATATTTAGCAAGCAATGCCAGAACAACAATGATATATCTAGAACAATACTAGAATAATACCATAATAACACTAGAAAGAACACCTTTATTAATGATAGAAATGTTCACTTGCCTCTTCGAGGGGGAAACCTCCAGCAGAGAAAATCTCTATTACAATAATATCCAAGACAAAAATAATCAATTCCTCATACTATTATTTATATTAATTCTACCTTCTAAGGAAACTTCTAGAGGAAGATCTTTCTAGAAGCGAAAGCTTCTATTAGGTCTTCTTACATTGACTTATTCTCCTTTATTTATTAGTCCTTATTAACTAATGTCAGCCTTTTTTACATAGAAAACATATCCTACTAACTAATGACCCATTGAGAGGGGTTAGGATCGGATCCTAACAGTGAACGTTAATCATCATTATCATTATTACTCATAAATAGTTTTAATTTTTTTTTCATAATTTTTTTAAAATGATGTGTTTTTATAATTTTATCATTAAATACAAATATTTAAAAACCGACAATAATCAATGTTTCACATACATATAAAATAATAATAAAATAGATTAAAATAATATGATTTTTATTCAAATAATTTTATCTAAAAATAAAATTAAGGAAATATATTTTACATA